>CM016563.1:5147208-5349374 GCA_003412495.2 Echium plantagineum | reverse complement strand
CTTAATTTAGAGTCGTTAATTAAAGAAAAGTTAAAAGAATAAGATTTTTCTTGTGAAATGATTCTTTGCTTAAAAACACTAAGAATAAGAAAAGTAAAAAGAAAGAAATATTTGGTGTCTTGAAATTGACTGGTCCATTCAAGTGACTCGACATTAAACCATGGATAGACACTGAGGAGAAACCGGTGTCTGAATAAACGCGTGGAATCATTAGGACAAAAATATTCAACCTTTTTAGTCAACCCACCCTCTTTGTGCTCACCACCTGCCACTGTTCTATAATTTTGTTTTGCCAACTAACTTATTTGTAATAGTTAGATAAAATCAAATAGAGCCATTTTTATGAAAAAAATAAAATCAGAATGTATCAATTAAATCACATCAAATTATATGTCATCTCATTTTCCTTAAAACAAATTTGGTCATTTTTTAATAGTGCTTAGAACAACGGGCCGGGTGAGGGAAAATTATAATATGATGCTACATTGGCTTTACAAGTATTAGTAAATCAGTCGACTTATTTCGAACGAGCTTGAAGGTAACCCCAAACAAAACAACATAAAAAATAAGAGAGAATGAGAGGCTTTTGGGTTTCGTTAACTGCTTTATATGTGTTAGACTAATCAAATGAATAGTTGATGGACATGCGGAGGCAAGAAATTTGGCATAATAGTAGTAATAAAATTGCTAAATCCATGAGTGTCCTTAACTATTAATTGAACTTTTTCCTTGACCTTATTTTATGTGGGACAAAAGTCACATTTTCAAATTTCTGTCATTTCTACTCCATTTTTAACAACTTGACATACAAATAAATTTGCCAAATTTTGAATTTCACATGTCTAATTGTTCAACATCACTTGAGAACAATTTTGTAAAGATTTAAATGTTATACATTGATTAAAAAATGTGCCGGATATATCATTTTTTTTCTTAATCTATCTTTATATAAAGTAGATTTCTATTTATTTTGATGGTTGTGTTAATGGTAAGAGGTAAATTGAGAGGAAAATGCAGTTATAAATATGTTAACAACTAAATAACATTAGGATAACTTAAGATAATTAATATATTTTGGTGTGTCGTACTAAATAATTCTAACAGAATATAAATTTGTTTATAAACTATCATGGCAAAAACTCTTAATTGATTTAATAATTTGGAAGAACTCGATTGTCACTCTATAAGGGATAGATTCGATTTAACATTATTTATCGAAAAAATAAAAGACTACCAAGATTGTATATTCTTCCTTTTGTCTTCCCCCTTATTAGCTCCTTGTCTCATATTTTCAATATAGGTTAAAAGGGGGAAATTGATTAATAAATCTCTTCTCATTAATTTAACATTTCCCTACAAATTTCCCTCATTTGGAATATATATCGTTCCCTTGCGTTTCATCAACAGAATATCCTAATTCTTGTTATCTATTTCCAACCTAATTCAGGGTCTCTTACATTTGAGATGCGTTTGATTTCCTCATCTTTTAACCAAATAAAAGTGTGTGTGTCGATATTTTGATACATTTTAAAAATAATCAAATAATTTCTAGACCTTTTTATTCAAAAGCTGCAGAAATTGACTTTTATCTTCTCTTAAATCTGTTTTGATCATCTGAGAATTAGCTTATTTTATATGCTACTATCTCAAAACAAGAAGGTTTTTTATTTCCGATATTCAACTTCTCATCAATAAGTTTGTTGAAATAATCGATTCTTGATTATTGAGTATTGTTGAAATATCAAAAATATTGGATTTTGACTCATAGGAGCTTGTTATACTAGTATCTAAAATAGAAGTAATTTTTTTCTGTCAACAGCGAAAAAGTTCAACTTTGGTATCAATCAGTTTGTTGAAAAAATCGGTTCTTGATTATTGGGTATTGTTGAAATCCCATAAAGATTGATTTTTACTCAGAGGAGTTGATAAAGACTTGGTTTTTAAGTCAGTTGTTTTGACACCATTTGAGTCTTAGCCTTTGAGAAATTTGCACTCAAAGATGGCTAAGAGTCTTGATTATTGGAGAGAGTATTTCAGAGGAGCAAATTCAGACATTTTCGATACAATCGAATATGCAATAATGGTTGCAGCTATAGATTGTCCTAAAGAGTTTAGAATAAGGAGAGATCATGTAGCTGAATTGTTGTTCACATGTAAACAAACCAAGTGTTTTGGATGTGATAGAGTTGAGCTATCAATACCCAGAAATGGATTTGACATTAAGGAAGATTGTGAAGGGAGGAGCAAAATTTCTGAATTTGAGAAAGGGGTTAGAATTAATAATAACGATGATGTTCATCAAGTGGAGATGAAGGTGAATGTTAACAATAATAATAGTAATGTTAGTTATGGAGAAGCTGAAGCATTGACTGATGAGATTGAAGAGGAGTCTCAGTTAATTGCAGAGGTCTTCAGGATCAAGGAGATTCTTGATAATCATCAAGATGAGGTCTATATCACAATTCTTTTTGTTGATTGTTTTTTCAGTTCAGTTTATTGTTCATATTTTAAAAGTATTTCTGGTTGATCTGGTAACTTTGGCTATTATGATAATCAGGTTGATTTATTATGAATTCCAGTTATCAATTAATGCAGATTGTAAGACAAGACACCCAATGTTAAAAGTTGGATTCTTTTTTGTGTTGTTAAAATTTCGTCTTTTGAAGTATCTTGGAAAGTTATTTTGCTGATAACTTTTTGATGGTTCCGTTGTTTGAAGATTTGGTATAGTTTCAACTTAAATAATATTAACTTCTGCTGATTGTTGGTGATTCTGTTTGGCAGTCGGCTTCAGTGTTGTATGAATCGCTGAGGAGGCTTCAATTGATGGGTTTATCCGTTGAAATTCTGAAGGTTTGATTGCATTTTCTAGTTTTGTCGCACAGATGACAGAATCGTCCAAAATATTCTCTGATCTTTCACATACTTATGATGCATTTAATGTCTCTGATTCAGGCAACTGAGATTGGGAAGTCAGTTAATGGACTTAAAAAGCATGGGTCCAAGCAGATCAGGGATCTCGTGCGGATTCTAATAGAGTATGAAATCTCTTCTTTTGGTTATGTTTTAAATCATTAATTGTGTGATCAACTAGAAATTTTGTATCACTTGAATGATGTAATGGAGTTTCATATCGAGCTGTTCTTACGCCATTAAGTTTTGACATGAGAAATGTCCAATGCTAACTTCTCTCTTTCTATCAGTCACGAGGATGGATCAAAGTGTATTCCTTATAATTCTACGAAGTATGTAGTACAATATTATGTTTATCAATAGACAAATCAAAAGAACCAAAACAAGGGGGCTGGGATCATGTGATTCAATGTGGTTGCCACCATCCTAATTAATATTACGTTGGAAATACTAGGATAGACTTAGTATCCTTTTCTCATTTGAGATATCTTTCTCTAAAGATTTATGCATGTGTCGAGGCTTAAAGAAGTAGGTAGGAAGACGCTAATATACTTTCTCAATGATTCACTTGTCATATAACTTATATCATTGCTTGTCTTTAGCTTGTAAGTAGTTTAACTCATGAGTAATTTCATTTATTATGATTGTTTGATTGCAGAGGATGGGTTGTCATGTTAGATACATGGATGAGTGCTACAGCTTCCATTACAGGTAAATTTGCTGTGATGACTAATGGCTTGTTATTGTAAGTAGCTCTAAGATTTTAAGTGTCTTACTCATTCGTTCTTATAGATGCAGATAATACCTCACCAGAGTCTGTGAAAACTTCTACTATTGATGAGGAAGAAGGACTCCCTTCTCCGCCACTCGACGAGGGTGCCTTTTTTGCTCACTCAATCGAGTTGTCTCAGGTATATGCATTTTCTTCTACTCGTCTATCATATTTTAACCTCTACTTTTAAACTAATCGGACTTTTTCTTTTTGTATGTTGATATTAATCTTGATGTGTAAAGATATTTGACGGAATGGACGATGATGGAAGTGAGTTGAATTTGAATTATATTGTTGTTGTTAGCTTTTGCTATTCGGTTCTTCAATTGAATTCCCCACTAATGTTCTTATCTAATTGGGGATGTTCCAGATCCTAGAAACAGTGGGGAATTCAACAAGAACCGTGGGAATGGCAGAAAGCCAACTTTAGAGGATAAGAGTATTACTAAACGCAAACAGCAGCGTCCAAACGACTCTGAAACTCCTGTCAAGGATAAAACAGTTGAGCAAATGGAGCTAGAAGAAGCTGTTTCTAGAAAAGCTTCTGTGGTAAAACCAAATAGGCCCTCTTCTTGGAACCCCGACAGTGTAAGATCTGTAAGACCAAGCGCAGACCAGAAGGTCACCAGTGAGCCAAAGTCTCAACCGAAATATGGTAACATATCAATTGAGAAGAAGCCGATCGCTCATCAGCAAAATTACCAAACAAAAAGTAGAGAGCAACAGATTGATAAAGGTTTAGTAAAAAAAAAGGCATTGGCCTCTCAACAAGAAGTGAGTATCTTGGTTAAATGTGAAACATATTTTCTAAATATGTTGAAAATATGTTGTTATATCTAATGACTCCAACTTTCCTTCTAAACAGAAGTCGATGTCCCCTGATACGGATTCTATCCAATTAAAGCTAGAGAAAGCAAAAAGGAAACTTCAAGAGCGTTATCAAGAAGCTGAGAATGGTGAGTTATATACCTTCCGCATCATTTTAGTTGACATCGAGAACTTGTAGTGTAAAGATATTCCATGTGTTATTATAACTTGGAGAATATTTCATCAGTAATAACAATATGGTATATTAAAACTCCATTAACAGCCAAGAAGCAGCGGACAATTCAAGTCATGGAGTTGCATGATATACCAAAGCAAGGTGCTGGCCGGAACCCTCAAATGAAACCTGGCCACCATAATCAAAACAGGAACTGGGCAAATGGACGTAGATAGTTTCTCTATTTTTCCAACATGGTTCAATTACTCCATCAGTGGATTCTAAAGTATTTCAAGCCAATGCTGTAGGAGAATCCTGTTACTGGCTTACCGAGTTTTAAACGAGGGATTGCCTAATAATGTCACTAACCGCAAAGTTTCTTCGGATACCCCATGGCGCACGTCGGCTAATGTATGTGTAGGCTTTTACGCATTATAGTCAGTCGTCAAAGATGGTGATGTAGAAGTGATCATGCATCCTCATCATTGCACTGGACACTGATACTTGCTACCTCTTTGGTGACTATTACAAGATTCCTTCTTAACAGTCCCATCATAATGTTCACCTAATAACTGTTTTGTTGTGTCATGCTCATGCTATTGTATGAACAACTACAACTGAATATCATTCTTGACATATCTGTTTATTAGAAACCTCAATACATGTCTTTTCCCTTGATGTATGTCATTGCTATATTACCAACATTAGCAATAGGTTTAAATACCAATCAGCTTGCCAATGTTTTCGACATATATCAACTTCATCTATAAAATGACAACTAAAAAAGACGGAGGGAGTACGAGATAGGCTTCTTGATGCCTTGTGGGATTTTGATTTATTGGAGTTTGGTTGGTGAGGGAATCCTTGTGTGAAAGTTGCTTCAATGAATGTGTGGATAAGCATTGATTGTGTAAGTTGGTGGGTATTGGTCGATTGTGGTTAGGTTCAAGGAAATTCAACTCAACGCAATAACATTATCTCCAATTTATAATTTTATTGGATACATAAAACCTTTATAAATAAGAGTAACTTTTACATGTTGCATTTTCTATATAGTTGCTTGTAGTTATTGGACACGAAGACAAGCTGGATAATTTTTTATATTTAGTTTATCTTTTGCTCACAACCCCCCACCTCAGAAATGGTATATGTTATTAGCACAATGTCACCTTTACTTTAATAGCATTCCATGATATGTGAAAAGTAAAAATGAGAAAAAGAATTTGCGCAAATTACAACAATGACCACTAAAAGTCATATTTCATCCGTCTTGAAATAATTGATTATTCGATATTGTTATAATTTTTACTCAATATACTTTAACAGTGGTAGTTATATAATGATAAAACTGATTTGAAATCATAAAATATGATTTGATGAAAGAAAGAGATTTAGAGGACTTTTGTACATAAGTTGGTGTGAATGCATGGTGACATAATTTGCATGATGGACAACAGCTATTATATCAACGATTGAGTTTGATTTTCAACTAACAAAATTGACTAATTCTTTCAGGCAAAACAGAAAGCCACAATAATAATACTCCCTCCGTCCCTAAAAGATTGTCACATTTTGACTTTTGTGGTCAATTATAACAAAATTTGATCACGAATTCTCATTAAACGATAAGAAATAATATAGTCTTGTGGGACCTCGTTAGATTCGTCTCAATATATATTTTTGAAATATCAATTTATTATAATTTTTTGGCATTTAGAATAAGAGATATTTATATTTTAAATTGTGTTTTATTGACCACCAAAAGTCAAATGTGACAATCATTTAGGGACGGAGGGAGTAGTAATTATATTTCAAGTATCCATCAATACCCAATCATGGTTATTTCACATCTCAACAAACTCTAGTCTTGTTCATAGTCTTTTATAATTTTCATCCAGTCCTAACAAAATAAATATGAGGAGGTTATATTCTATTAGTCAGAATATTTATCAAAGTCAAATTATTGGATGTTTCAACAGTCAAGAGAAGTAGGCAAGGTTTTGGTGTGTTTGTTAATGTATCTGGTTATAAGATATCAATGTGCTGCTGTAAATGTAAACGCAATAATTGTTTACAATTACATTGTTACACATTAATCCCTTAAGGTGATATGAATATTGCATAATGTTTTTCACAAGGTGTTGTATAATCTCTGAAAGAATATACTATTAGCATTTGAAAAATTGGTCTCTTTCGAGAATTATACTGCAATGACGTAACTATGTGAGACTAATATACAAATTCGTTCCACTATTTGAGACCGAATTGGCAATTACTCCATTTTATACAGTAATTTTTACCATATCAATTTCTTGCAGTTGGGTATTAAGAACTTGAGGAACATAAATATGGAGTTCAACACAAATGTATCTGGACGTTAGGCAACAAGGAGACCATATTATAAAGGGTAGAAATGTAACTGCATATATAATAGCACCAGAGCTGGAAGTTTGACTACACAAAACGACGGTATCAAAAGATGAACAAGGACTCAAACTGAACAGCAGAAGTTAACAAAGAACAGCTATGCAACATGCTCACATTTCCAACTCCTCTTCTTCGTCCTCATACTCGCCTTCATCATCAGCAGTAGCATCTTGGTACTGCTGATATTCGGACACGAGATCATTCATATTGCTCTCGGCTTCTGTGAACTCCATTTCATCCATACCTTCCCCAGTGTACCAATGCAAGAAAGCTTTTCTCCGGAACATAGCAGTAAATTGTTCACTCACTCTCCTAAACATCTCCTGGATGGAGGTTGAGTTGCCAACAAAGGTAGATGACATAGACAGGCCTGTGGGAGGGATGTCACAAACACTAGATTTCACATTGTTCGGGATCCACTCCACGAAGTAGGAAGAGTTCTTGTTTTGCACGTTGATCATCTGTTCATCTACTTCTTTGGTGCTCATTTTGCCTCTAAACATGGCTGAGGCAGTGAGATAACGGCCATGTCGTGGGTCAGCAGCACACATCATGTTCTTGGAATCCCACATTTGCTGGGTCAGCTCAGGAACTGTAAGAGCACGGTATTGTTGGGAACCACGAGATGTCAGAGGAGCAAACCCGACCATGAAAAAGTGCAAACGAGGGAAAGGGATCAAGTTGACAGCAAGCTTGCGAAGATCAGAGTTGAGTTGACCAGGGAAACGGAGGCAGCATGTTACTCCACTCATTGTAGCAGAAATCAAGTGGTTCAAATCACCAACTGCAACATCATGCATTTGGCGCCATCAGTAAACTAGAATGCGTTAAGAATATCAATAAGAAAACGTAGTTCAAGTAAAAAATGACATAAAAGCTATAATTTTTTTGACAATCTATAATTAGCAGCCATAGCATAATGAAACAATTGAGAGTTTCACTGAAATGTTAAATTAATCTTCTGCACAACTTCGCAAAACTGCAGAAAGAACCAACCAGTAAGTAATTCTAGTGAGCATAACTAAATTATGAATAATGTAGGTATAAATTTGCATTTTATAACAGAAGAGACTCGTGTAAATTCAACAGTTAGGAACTTTAGTATATTCTCATTCCTAATAAAAACTTCGAAATGAACTCTTACAGCTTGGAGTTGTGAGTTTCAGAGTTCTGAAACAAATATCATAGAGAGCCTCATTGTCCAGCACCATGCATTCATCTGCATTCTCAACAAGCTGGTGAACTGATAGGGTGGCATTATATGGCTCCACAACCGTGTCTGAGACCTTTGGTGAAGGGAACACCGAAAAGGTGAGCATCATCCGGTCTGGGTACTCCTCCCTGATTTTCGAGATAAGCAAGGTGCCCATTCCAGAACCTGTACCTCCACCTAGAGAGTGGCAGACTTGAAAACCTGCATGGTGGTCACATAAGCAAATACTATATTAAATAACGATACATACATTAACATTAACATCAACATGTCCTAATGACTTTGAAGAGGCTCCTGCTTAAGTAACAACATAGTACTAAATAAATAAAACAGTTGTATAATCCACGTAGCATGATGAAGTTCCTCTCACCTTGAAGGCAGTCACAATTTTCAGCTTCCTTTCTTACAACATCAAGAACAGAGTCAATCAGCTCAGCACCCTCAGTGTAATGACCTTTAGCCCAGTTGTTTCCAGCACCAGACTGGCCGAACACGAAGTTATCCGGCCTGAAGATCTGGCCAAATGGACCAGTACGAACACTGTCCATGGTACCTGGCTCAAGATCCATGAGCACTGCACGAGGAACATATCTCCCGCATGAGGCCTCATTGTAGTACACGTTGACACGCTCCAACTGCAAATCTGAAGTACCAACAGAGCGACCAGTTGGATCTATGCCATGCTCATCGCAAACAACCTCCCAGAATTTGGATCCAATCTGGTTTCCACATTGTCCACCCTGAATATGGAGGATTTCTCTCATTGTTCCTGCAATTCAGAACCAATCTAATTAATCTTAGCTCAACAACTGTATTATCACTTTGTGAACATGATAGTAACCAGAATCTGTGGTTTTTTCACCGAACAGAGTTGTTAAACACCAGTTTCAACTCTCAATATCTTTATAATGCTGGTCTAAAAAACTAATTAGACCATTATATCTTCGATACCTTGGATAAGAACTTATAATCGATCTGGTTGTTTCACTTGGGATATAGGCTACCAGTTCTAATTTTTGAACTTGTTAACTCTATCAATATAAGATATTACTCCATAAAATTTAAATATGGCGAGGCTATTCGAATATTTTCCCTATATAAATATTTTGAGACTAAAATTTACCAATTGCGTTTTTGGAAGACATTCAGATTTCAGACGACCAAACAAGTATAGTATGATTTAATTCAAATACTAATAACAAAATTACTAAACGAGAAATGAAATAACAGTTGATCTACAACCCTTACATAATGTATATAAAACTGATTCTTCAAACACATATAAAAAACATAAGTAATAAACTAATAAGAATGTACTCAATATCATAAGTAATTAACTAACATTTCAGATTAAACAAAATAAACATAACATATGTGAAAATATACTTAATTGACAAAATTATGAACCGAAATAGAAAATTGAGGGAATTTAGTACCTTTTGAAAACGCGAAAAGATTATGGAAGGTGATTTGGGAGTGAGTAGAAAATAGTGTGTGAGAAATGTGAAGGGTGTTTGTTATATAAATTATCACAGGCTTTGAGATGTTTCCCTCCTTTTCTAATACCGTTGGATGTTGTTTTATCGAATATTTGGACGGTGGAGATGATTGGGACAAATATGCCCTCTCCTTAATAATCCAAATATACTTTTTTCATAGGAATAGCAGGCTTAAGACGGCCTTTTACTAGGCTAATGGCTCGTTTGTGTAAAGTTGGTGACATAAGTTGTTTTATATTTTATAAATGAATTTTAAAATGAAAATATGTATTTTGTGTAATAAAATAATTCAGATTTTTTTAGTTGGATACAACTTATAAAATATTTTGACACGTTAATCTTGTAAGTGGCGCAACTCAATAATATCGTTTTGGGTAAGATAAAAGCAAGTGATATTCATTGTATTGACAATTGAGATGAGTTTTTTTGAATGAACCTTCTCCTATTTTCATGTGTCCTTTCTTCTATATAAATTATAAACTTTTTTGAATTGATCTCACATGAAATTATATCTTCTTCAACGATTTCCAGTTAAAAAGGTTTTGTAAATTTATAATGAAGGAAATTGAATCAAATAAGTTAAAATGGTGGGATTAATAAACAAAATTCCCAAACATAAGGGATGAATCATTATCATACACCACTATACAGTGTCTTAGAACAATAATTGG
The DNA here is from genome assembly GCA_003412495.2 of Echium plantagineum. Taxonomy (NCBI): domain Eukaryota; kingdom Viridiplantae; phylum Streptophyta; class Magnoliopsida; order Boraginales; family Boraginaceae; genus Echium; species Echium plantagineum. Next base: position 5,338,897 of record CM016563.1, on the reverse strand, counting down.
AGAGGTAATTGATTGGAAAGTCCAAAAGATTTATTCTTAATCTAATTGCAGATCCATTTGAAGACCAGATCTAGGAAGTTGCAAGCAATCACTCAAATGAATACAATATTATATCTACACCACGCCAAATAATTTAATAATTGCTCTTCATATTAGTAAGAGTTGGTAACGGATTGTTGTATATTATTATGTGTTGCTATTCCTTAAGATCTATATTGTTATTTTTGTCAATTAATTTATTAGAATGTTTGAAGTAAAGCCATATCACAATTTTTCACATAATATAAAGCTTTATAGTAAACGAAAAATGATGCGTATATTTGGGTAAATATCCTAAAAGCCGGCATATTAGGATATGAGCAACAAAGAGACAGAAATAGTGATGAACATTTGGAACAGGTAACATGATATTACATGTCGGCATGTGCCCTACCACCCTCAGCTGCGTTTCCTATTCATTTATCTTACATTTCTCGAGAAAATTGTGGGAATAGTTATCGATAGTGGGATCGAATTGCACTTTAGCTCCCAATAGTTATACGATTGCATTTTAGTCCTCGAAAGTGGCCAAAAGGTTGCACTTTAGTCCCCAGGTCATGTTTTTCAATAAAGTTGGGGTCCAAACACAATTTTTAACAATTATGGAGTCAAAACATGATTTTTAACACAATTTTTGATGGTTGTTTTCAAATAAAGTCTACAATTATGGGTTAGCTAATGGACAAACTATAATATAATGGTTGCCGAAATAGTCCCCGATAGTGGGATCGAATTGTTAAAAATCGTGTTTTGAACCCAACTTTATTGGAAAACATGACCGGGGACTAAAGTGCAACCTTTTGACCACTTTCGAGGACTAAAATGTAACCGTGTAACTATTGAGGCTAAAGTGCAATTCGATCCCACTATCAGGGACTATTTCAAGAATTTTCTCTACATTTCTTCTTCAAAATTGAATTTGTGTTATCAACAAAATTGTCTAAATGATATTTGAACTTTCATAATATTTCCTTCATTTCCAAAAGATAAGTTAGTTTTTGTTTTCTATAAAACTTTAAAAGAAAACTAGTTACAGGTGTATTTATCTCAAAAAGTACATACGATAATTAAATTTATCAAAAATAATCATAAGATTTGAAATTTTGAAAGTACGTTGATCCAATGACTAAGATTTGATTAATACAAAATTAACATTAAATTAGTTAACACACAAGAAATTACTCAGTTTCCATCTCTAAAAGGTATGTTTCGTATTAATGATTAAATATATTATCTTCACCCGACCCCCACACTACGGACCCACCTTCATCATTCTGATTTCTATGTAACATATGTAATGAGATTTGTAAGCATGTGATAGGCCTGTTTTCAATCATAATTCGGTTTGTTAAAATCGGCGCGTTTACTCACTCGGTTTGAATTTTGAACCGGTTACGATTCGTTTCTTCATGCTGTAAATTGCTTCCACTCGTTCATTAGTCGCCCATTAAAATCGCTTATAAAATTCATTTTATTAAATATAGTCTTAATTCGAACCAATCATGATTCGTTTGTAATTCGTTGCAAATCATCCGTCAATCGTTCATTAAATCCGTTTTTAATACTATTATTTTTTATCTAAAAAGTATACCAAACAAAGCCTAACAATCTGAGTTGCGAGTGGAAAACGGATTACGATCAAAACGATTAATGATCTGAGCGAACGATTTTTATTTCAAACCGATTAATGAGCCGATTTTTTGTGATGTTATACGGTTCAATTAACGAATCTATTTTGCACGGTTTTTTCCGAATCGATTACGAATTGCAAAATTTAAATCGATTTATCAACGAACCGATTTTACGAGTAAAATCGATTTGATTTAAGGTCCGAACCGACTTGGGCCAAAACGGCTCGGATCAGCATTACACATCTTGCATCTTGGGAACTTGACAACGAATGAAGATTTTAAATTAAAACTCTTGTTCTTGTAGTACTCGAATAGTCCAATCAAAGATTGGTTTAGAAAATCAAGGCCGAACTTAGCCCATTTCTCTACATATAATATTACAATCAGAACATATAATGTCTGGAAAAGAGAAGAATTTGTGGTGATTGGACTTGCTGCTGGGGTGAGTAATGGCGTTGACAGAGGAGTCGAAAGAGAGCTGGAAACCAACTGCTCACCTGAAGAAGAAGAGGGATCGATGGGAAATGAGGCCGGAGCAGAAAAACCGTCTGATACCATATTGAATCTGAACACGACTGATAACAATCAACAATTATCAAATGGCCTCTCTTGACCATTGATGGAGGTCGGCTCTTCTATATATAATACATGTAGTTACATTGTACAAGGACTCTAGTGTTTATCAATAATAACAACCTAGCTAAATTATAGTACAATCATTATCCGTAGCTAGTCTAATATATCCAATACTAATAAAGATCAGAACTTTAGGCCAAATTAATTAAAATTAAAATTTACATTGAACTCAAAATTAATAACGATTATGACTTTAGGCCAAATAAGAACTCAAAGAAAAATCAATCAAATTTAAGATACTCATCATCGACCTAAAAATGAGTAAAGATCATGACTTTAAGCCCAATTACTCAATAATAAAATATAGAAACAATGTTTGTAATAATTTTCTATTTCAATACTCATTAATTATAATTTTTGTTAGGAATTTAGAACCAAGGAAAAACTTTGTAATAAGTGCTTAAAAAGTCTCTTTGGTGCGCAATCATATAGGCCAAAGTAATAATGATATATAGTTCAGTCTTGCTTAACTATATTTTTTGATAAACTTTACTATAAGTTTTAATAATTAAATTCAACGTTTATTAGAACAATTATTAGGAGAATTTTTGAGAGTTAATTGTTGAAATGGTCCTAGTAAGTGGGGGCCTGGTGCCTTTGGTCCCCGAAAATGACACTGTTACGGAAATGGTCCCTGAAAGTGTGTATATTGGTGCAATTTGATCCACTTTCTGTTAACTCCATTAAATTTAAGCGTGAATAGCAATTTTCAGGACAAAAATGAAACTTTATAACTTAATAGCCCCATTTGAGGCCTAAAATGTAAATAACAAAAAAGTTAAAGGCAAAAGTGATAACTAAATACATTAAAATTAAGAAATCAATTCAGTTTAATCATTTTCATATCCTCAAATGTTCGTCTAAGATTCGAAAACTGCCGTGCAACATTGATTAAGTTATAAAAAGTTTTGTTTCTTCCCCAAAAATTGCTATTCACGCTTAAATTTAACGAAGCGAACAGAATGGGGACCAAATTGCACCAATATACACAATTTCAAGGACCATTTCCGCAACAGTGCCACTTTCGGGAACCAAAGTGCATCACAGCATCAGACCCCACTTACTGACACTATTCCGACAATTAATTCGAACTTTTGACTGCAAATTTGGCATTTAGACCAACATGACATTTTTTCTGTAATTGAATGAAATGTAGTGTTTATTAAAGACAAGAGCGTCGTCAATTCGAATACCAGATTTTAATTTTGTCCTTTATGAATGGATCGTCGAATTAGAGAAGGGTAGTTGAATATTTTTCCACTAAATGTGTTTCTTTATTTGTTTAATTTGTTTCAAGAAAGAAAGAAAAAAACCCCTAAACTATTCGAAAATGGAATGGTAATATATAATGTAACAAAAACGTTAGGTACTTAGCTTCTAAAGGAAGGAAAGACATAAGATGAGCGAGACCGCGAGACCGATGATAATTGGTTTGGAGGGCATAGGATAGGTCCTAGAAATATAAAGTTGTTTTTCTGATATGTTTGCCCCATATAAAATTGTCTTGGCATTTTAGACACCATGTAATAAAAAGTTGAAGCCCTTTTGTTATTTCTGTTTCTAATGGAAGACAGGTCCTAGTAATAATTGCTATTATTATCAAATTATATATCATGACTCCTTTATTTCATAAGCTCTGTATATGTATGTGATCAATAATATTATTTTTTGTAGAAGACATATACGAGTATACAATATGGAGTATTTCCTTTTTATTAGGTAGGTAATTTGTTACATATATAAGTATCTTATTACATGCACGTAACATAATGTTAGAGACATTCTAGCAAGCTTAGGCAAGGAAATAGATATGAAGGTTTTGTTTCAAATGCTTATCTTTAGCAAATTGATTGTAGAATAGTTAAGCATTTGATATTGATTAATATTAGGTGTACTTTTTGGAAGAGAAAACTAGTCAATATTAGGTAACAATCAATTTTAGTTTCCGAGCAAACAAATAATAGTACTCTCATCATCTCATTTTTTTAATTTCATTTTCTATTTTGGAAGTTAAATTTTAAAAAATTGGATCATGAATTTTTATTAATGTATATAAAAGAAATATAGTTATATGAGATGATATTAGATCCGTTTCAATTTATATTTTTGAAATATCAACTCACTATAATTTTTTGCCCCTGTTAAATATAAAATATTTACGTTTTAAATCATATCTGGCTAATTGTAAAAAATTAAAGAGAAATTATGAGACGGAGGAATCAATTTAACAAGATTGGAACATATAAACGATAATATATAGTGAACCTAAAAAATACTCCTTGATGTTTTCTTTGTCCTAAAATATTATCATTCCTCTAAACATTTACCTTTTTTTTTTGTCAAACGAACATATTGAAAATAAATTTACAATAACGGGAGAGGGAATATCTACATTACAGCGAAACAGAGACATTCATAATTATTTGGACCCTAGCCAGGTGTCGAATTCATAACCTCCATTGTGGAGACATGGGCCGATAATCATCAGGGCAATCGGTGTAATTATCTAAACATTTACCTAAAGACACATAGAAGATAGAAAATTCGTATATAAAATTAACCATCACATCAATATAATAATAAACTATTGTAAGGTAATTTTTTGTTAAATTATTGTGTCTTGGTGCTATATAACTAGGAATGAATGAACCACAATAAATATAGAATAATTATGGTTCACTATTTTCTTGGTCGTTTAGCTTTTTTCTTTTACCTTTTCTTGAATTCTTTAGGTGGAATGCGATTGTTTCATTTTAATTGCTCAACACAAAACCTTTTGCTTCCAAGACCATAGTAAAGCAATTGCAATAATAGAGATTCATCATGTTATGAAATAATATCCAATGTAAAGTTTAATATAATATATATATTTGATTGAAATAAAAGATGTGCACGAGATGTCAGCAGCTAAATGAATCTTTGACCAAAACATTACAAAATAAAAGGGATCAATAATTCATCTTGCCTTAGCTTCCATTATGTTCCATCTTTCTGATTGAAAGAATGTGTTCGATAAGAATACGAAACGAAAAGTTTATCAAAAGGACTTTGCATGCTACTTCTTATTACTACGCTAGTATTATTCATGACATTATTAATTAAAATAAAAATGTGTTGTTGTTTTCCTTCATAAATTAGAAGAGAACGAAAGGTGGTACCACAAAGTGGTTCTGATAATGTGGAATTGCGAACCACTAAAAAAAATTAAATAAAATAACGTGCGTGGAATAATTTCAAGAATGTTCATTTTGAGATGTAGGTCATTATTTTAATGGTCTTAGTAAGTGAGGCTGAATGAGCTGTACTTCTACCCAATATCATGATCCACAAGTAGTTCCCAATTTGATAACAAGAGCGTTAGTTCTAGACGGATTAGCGTTTTTGTTAGGATCAAAATATAATTTTTGAAATATTTGAGGTCATATATATAAAGGTCGTGTTTTTGGATGAATTTAATCATTTTAGAATAGGCAAGTAATCGACTTAGCTAGAGAGCATCACTTACCATATTCGTATAGAAAATAATACCTAACAACTTAATTATTATCTATATGTTGCTTTAGTTATTTTAGGTATCGTCTTTCTGTTTAGATCCGAAATTGATCGAGTTACAGGTTACATGCTAATATCTTTAGATCCATTTCATTTTCATATAATTGATAATTTTCGAAGAGAATGATGATAATGAAAATTAAGTGCGGCACATATAAATTAAACTTTAAGACCCAATACTCCAAAAAAAGTCTAAATCAAGTATCCCAAAAAATATCATGTGAGGTCTGTATTTTTATTTTATGTAACCTATTTTACTTATAAAACTAATTTTTCTGGCTTCTTCCTTCATAACGCATTTTATTCATACAATTTTCTCGACCTTTCAAGTATTAGTCAACCCGATCATCTTTTATTTTACATATTTAATTGCGGATTTAATCTTAATAACTAAAAGAATTATCTAATATATATTAACGATTTTCGAATTCTTGCTTTACGGTACTGCAGTAGCAGACCTACTTAGGTTTGTCGTTGTTCACTCAAATAGATACTTTAAAAAAAATTATACTCCCTCTATCCCTAAATGATTGTCACATTTGACTTTTAGTGGTCAATGAAACACGATTTAAAACACAAATATCTCTTATTTTACATGCGAAAAAATTATAATAAGTTGATATTTTAAAAATATATATTGAGACGAATCTAACGAGGTCCCACAAGACTATATTATTTATTATCGTTTAATGAGAATTCATGATCAAATTTTATTGTAATTGACCACAAAAGTCAAAATATGACAATCTTTTAGGGACGGAGGGAGTATATGTTTAGAAAAAAGATTAATGTAAAAATTAGCATTTAAAATTATGTTTAAATAATATTTTGAACAGACACTTTAAAAATTATGACAATTTCAAAGAGATACTTTCATACACCTACAGTAAGAGCATTCACACTACTCACCTTAAAATTATCTCTAAAATATTCTCTATTTACTACCTTTATCAATTTTGGGATTGTGTTTTAGTTTTATTACTTTTTCAATTTCCTTACTTGGCTCCCTATGCAATACAAATAAAGTGATGGTGGAGGAAAGATAGCATAAATTGATGATAAAGTGAATTTGAGGAATGCTTTCAATACCTCATATATTGGCACAACCACAAGCATCCTCAAAAAATTGATGTGGGCCCGCCCATAATAGAGAGATTGAAAAAGAGCATTTATAACACATTTTTTGTTCCCTTTCCTTATTATTGAGATAAAAGTAATTTTAGAGAGACTACTACAAATGCTCTAATGCAACTATCAAACACGACTAAAGAATTACAGTTAACAGTTAGTGAGCAAAAATTAAAGTTGTTGAAAAGGGACTGGTCAAGTGGTGTCTCTTTTGTGGAGCAATTACTTGGCGCATTCGACTGCACTATTGTTAATATAAGATATATTTCATAAATTTCTAATATATATTATTATTTATATTATACACTTACTTCTCTCTCTTTTTTTGTTGTAAATATCCCCAAGTAATTAGCATCATTATTGAGTTGGTCGATCTCGCTTGTCCTTTATGGAAATTATTATTGTACGTGGACTTTGCATGCATGAGTTGGCTGGATTACTCAAACCGGTTCGAGTTCATGTCTGAGTCTGACGCAACAATCTACTAGTATAATGTGGATTTCATATTTTCTAGAAATGTCTAAAATAGAAACGTCACTAAGTATTATTTTACGACTCATATGCGAAGACATAGAAGTCCAAATATATATAATTTCATAACTAGTATAATACACTCGACGAATGATAACAATTCGCAGATCTAGCTAGTTAGAAAACCCAATATAATCTAGCTAATAAAGACGAATTGATTACATACATTTAACCTTTTGATAATGTGCAATTCCAACTTCCCCAATTTTCGGAGTGTTGAGAAAAGTAGAAAAAAAGTTAGCAGGAAAAGAGAGAAACAACGCAAGCTCGAATTGGATTACAACACAACCTCAAAGGAAATCTCGAGACATTTTGTCCTACATTTATATCATGTCAAGAAATCTATGATGAGACATAATTTAAACAGTGGTTCATAAGTAGACTACCATTATATATGGTTAAATCTTCCAGCAATAATCTTCATATGATTGTTATTAAGCATACAAGAAAAAACAATACATTATTAGTGACGAATGATAAATGGACAAGATTATGGATTTGTATGTATAGTTGCTGGATTCTTTGGAGGATTGATTGTTTGAGTAGTGTGTCGGGTTAAAGATAAGAGCAATAGAGATGATTGAAGATGATTAGATGCCCATCCATGTTATTATGTTTCAAGTTTTTGAACAAATCAATTAAACTTGTGTTCCATTTTGTCTTAGTCTCTCCCGAGCCACTGGGATGTGTAACCGATCCATGTTCCCCATTCCAAAATTATAATATTCCCTCCTTCTCATTTTATTTTTCCAATTTGACTTTACACGGTCTTCGAGACACGACTTAAAATATAAATATCTTCAATTCAATATATGTAAAAATTATAAAAAGTTGATAATTTATAAATTTATATTGAAACAAATCTAACAATATACAATCTGACTATATTATATCTTATCAGGTACTATATAATGGTCAAATTTTTTAAATTTTAATTCAAAAATAGAAAGTGAAAAAATAAAATGGGATGGAGCTAGGAGTACTCCATTTACTTTTCTCTAGTTTTTTACATCATCTAACATAATCATTGTAAACTTCTTTTATATTATTTGAGTTTTGCTATTTATCCTTGGACCTTGATAATAAGAATAGTAAAATTTTATCAACTTATCATTTACTTATTAGTTACTTCTCTAATCTTTTTGTAGAATATATATCTGGCGCTTAACAACCAAATAAAAAGACATTATATCAATTATTTCTATTAATACGTAAGTTTTCATCGTAGGTTTAAGTAAAAAAAAAAACGAATAAAAGCAAAATGACCAAATGTTGTAGTGGCTTAATAAAAAGACGTCCAATAATTTAGCTACCATGTGAAAAGCGCGTAACAATTAAGATAGTTTTTCAAATAAGCTTCCTTTTGTAGGCATCTTTATACTTCGACATATACGTTTAATATTCCAGGAAAATGATTCTCCAATTTCATTTGAACAGAGCACATACACGATTAACAAACCTAAATTTCCAAAAGGTCAACGTTGGTAATTGTTTATTACTCACTCCATTTTTTAAATGATATTTTTACATAAATTAAGAAAAATTAAAATAATTAAAAAGTATATTAGAAATATAAAATGTCAATTAATTATCACTATATTATTGATTATTTAATACATTCAATAAAAAAAGTAAGTAAAAATAATCATAGAATTTAATAAATTGAAAATAGATTGATTCATCAATAATTAGCTAACACAAATTTAACCCCAAACTAGTTAATACACAAAAATTAACTTCTTCTAAGTTATTAAATAATCAGTCAGAAATAAACAGTCGATTTTACACAATATTGCTTGTATTTATGCATACATTGTATATATGGTTTGTTTGAAGCGGTGACTTTCGGTTTTATTTTATTTTCTAATGTTGTTGCATTTGCAGTTGTAATTAATACGGAGTCTATATATACTTATTTTGCTTATTATGACAAAAAAAATATACACCGTACAAAGGAGAACCAAGAAAAGGAAGGAGAAAAATAAATGGCCGGTGCCTGTGGCAATTCTTTATTTTAATTATTGATTTTATATTTCTGTAAATCACTACTCCTTATTATTCTACATTATTACTCCCTTTATTTCTAAATGATTGTCACATTTTGACTTTTGATAGTCAACAAAACACGATTTAAAATGTAAATATCTATTATTCTATATGCAAAAAAATTACAAAAAAATTGATATATCAAAAATATATATTGAGACGAATCTAACAAGGTGTCACAAGGCTATATTATTTATTATCGTTTAATGACAATTCATGATCAAATTTTATTATGTTTAACCAATAAAAATCAAAATGTGACAATTTTTTGGGAACAGCGATAGTATATATTGTAGATTCTAGGTGTGTAGAATGAGGAACCTGAAATAGATTCATCTCAGCTCATGCATAAAACATTAATTTATCAGTTTCTTTTTTTTTTCTTTTTTTCTTTTTTTATATGTCTTTGTACGAACACGAGTTTAATTTATCAGTTTTTGATCGACAATAATATAACAACACAAAAATCTACCATATATACTCTGGAACAAAATTTATGGAATATTATCATTATTAATGAGTTATGTTATTGTCCGGCATGAGTTTCCTGGAATACGAAGAATTAGGCATCTCCACATACTAATCCCCTTGAGTGTACGAATCTCGCTCCACCTTTCTAGCGTATTCTTTTTCTTTCTTTTTTATTTGAGCCAAATAATAATGTTTTACTAATTTCTATCAAAATTAATATACTAACAATTACATTAACTTTTCTATGTTTTCATCAAATATTATATTCCCTTCATCCATTTTCTAATTTGACTTAAGATCACCGAAACACATTTTAAAACGTCAATGTCGATCTCTTGTCAAGTAATATGTGTAACAGTTATATAGTTATAAGTTAATATTTCAAAAATATGAATTTAATAACATCTCACGTGGGTATATTATTTCTTATCGATTAATGACAATTCATGATCAAAATTTTCAAAATTTGACTTCCAAAATAGAAAGTGAAATTAGAAAATAGGATGGAGTACTATAACATATCTATATAACATTAAAACTAAATACTAGTAGGTAGTAGTAAGATCACTCATCTCATCAACTGCTTTAAAAGTTAAAATAATGGGTAAAAGGACTGAAAATGATTAAAATATTATATTTTTAGTGACGACAAATGTGTTTTAAGTAAAATTTTGTAGAATCGAATGTTGTTTTATCTTATAATAAGAAGTATATGTCATTATGTAGAGCTAGTTTTATTGATGATATCATATGTATTACATTAAAAACATTGAGTAATATTCGATTAGTTAGTCGATCGATAACTGTGAAACATGAGTAGTGATTGTGAAAGACTGAAATAAAGTGGTCGCATACACATAACACACCACATAAAAAGCTAAAAAGATGGAGAGGGGACATTGGCCATCAATTTGTTCGTGTTTATAAGAAATATAATTTTCCAGCAATAACTTTATTAAAGTTCTGGAGTGAAAAAATAGAACACGACAAACATTATTAAAGGACTAATAACAATAATACCCTTATAAGTGAAATAAAATGCAATCTACCTAAGAAGAAAACGAAAAAAGATAACGTGAAAATATTAATCATAAGAGAAACGAAACCGCATATCTACACTACATCACGATAAATAAAAAAGAGATAAGATGCATCCAATATTACTGGTAGCTCATCACTTATCGTATTGCCTAACAAATTAGGAATCTTTTATGATAACTTCAAATTAAGAATCTTTAGTTGCTTTAATTTCTCCACCACCATGGCACCATATATATATAATTACTAGAATCTCCATCATCGATTTATTTATATTATATATAACTCTCGTTTCATCTTTACTACATAATAATAATCAAGATTCTTCATGAATACATGATTCTAATAATAATAATCTTGTTTCACGTGCCTTTTAAACTATATTGCATTTCCATCAATTGATTATTAGTTTCTAAAATGAAAAAATTGAATGCATGCCAATAATATAAATTTTTTCTTTTTGTAAATTAATTAATACAAATAACAAATATAGAAATTCCTTGTTAATTAAAATATAGTAGATAACTAGAATAAAAGTTTACACAAATTGTTTCCAATGAGAATTGAACTCGATACCTCTTAATTGATAGCTTATTAGCTAGGTGAAATGTATGTCATCACACTATTATATGAGACGCTGCTAATATAATTCAATAGAATTTTAATTGATATTATTTCCATAAAAACACGTTGATGAACATTTAGGTTCTTAACAAAATCACGGAAGTGGAAAAGGTGGCAACATGATGTTGGAAAACAAGATAAGATTATTGGCAAAGATGAATCAACATGATTCATACTAGTATTTAGTATTACTAGGAGCGATAACTAGCTCGGGAACTCAAAATGAGACAAGCAAGATTGTGCTAATTTAAGGTGAATAATCTTTACATATTTGTATCATTTAATTCGTACCTGATTTACTAACTAATAATATGCTTTTTTGTATAAAAAATACACCTAACTATCATATACTCCTATTGAATAGGAGTATATACGTTTGTTAAAATATAATTTTGAAATTAATATTTACATCAAAATATCGTATTCAAGTACCATTTAGTAATAATTAAATTTTCCTGGTGAATTATATAGACGGATGGAAAACCATTAATAAATACGAGTAATTATGTAATATATCGAACTAACCATAGCGATGGATGACGATATCAAGATTGAGGGCCCACCACAATGAGCCTTGTTTGGTTTGGTCCCACCAGAGTACACCATCAGCAACCACTAAAACTCACCTTTAATTTGGGCAGCACGCTAATCAGTGCCACTAACCAAACATCTCCGTAGCTTGCTTCTTTCTTTGTTTTCCTATTTCTTTTTTCCTTCAATAATAATTTTCCAAAATATAGATTATATCCAGAAGTGAGTAGGAATATTCAATTAGATTCAGCAACGCAAACAGAGGCTATTGGAACAGTTGTCCCATATGCGGGAGAAGATTCTCTCACGCATAAAACTCCATTATCTTTTCTTTTTTTCACTTTAATGTGTTTTTCACTTTTATTAAATGTTACTATTTTCTAACTCGCAATTAAATTTTATTAAGAATTTAAATAAAATTTAATTCTATATTGTTGTATAAAATGAAAAAAACAAATTCATCTCAATTTAATTTCCAGGCCATCTTCACTTGTCACATGCATAAAATTTTTTATTCGATTAATTTTTATAATCTAAAATTTTGGAACGTTAGTGTTGTGTTCGAATGTAACAATGGTATATATCTGTTTTTTAATCAAATTATTCAAAGTTATGAAATGAGTTATTAGATCGACTATCGACAGTTGAGAGTAATTGATGGACACTATCCTCAGTTTTTGTTACAAATTACAATAGAGTAATTGATCGACTATCAACAACGCTAGTGCATGCGACAGCTTATGTTGGATTTATGTTGATAATATGAAAGTAAGAAATGTTAGTGATGTGGACACGAAAATATGGGTACGAACCTGGCTGGTTTGCTCTACATTTCGGGGCCGATACCTGTATAAACCGGAGTCAAGTTATAGACTTCTGGAATCTACATACGGAGAGCTTTACATCGATACCAAGATCAAGCCAATCGAATAACTATCGAGGGAGATATGAACTCCCAAAGATGGCGACTTGGAGCGACTAAACTATCCAAATGATACGAGGATATTTCTATACTTATCCCACATAGATAAGAAGACATATGAGACCACCTCCTTCACCCTATAAAAGGACCTCTAGGTTCAAGGTACAATCTTCAATCCCAATTCTCCTTTCACATGCCTATACACATTATACTAATGTTGGGCGTCGGAGTGTAATCGGGGGGTGCGCCCCCCCTTTGTTTTGCAGGTTCTCATTGGACCGAGCAAGCTCCAAAGGAAGAAGGCTCGATTGGGTAACCACGAAATTCACTTCTCATCATTGGCGCCGTCTGTGGGGAACGACATACGTGTTCTACCACCTCATTAACACGATGAATGAATTTCGTTGTCCAACACAAAGCCCTTCTGATTTAATCAACCAATCCCGAGGTGGATTGTCGTCACATCTGGTAAAACTGGAAAATGCTCTACCTTCCACCTATTGCGGATCATAACCAGATCCATTAGATCTATTGCACCCCTCCTTCGAGATTGATCTCAAAACAAGAGTGCAAGGGGGCGAGTCATAGGCGAGCATAACAACAAGTGGCACAAACTTTGTGAGTGGCTCCACACGTGTCCCCTAGTGGCACTAATCAAGAATAAGTGTGCAACATAATTTTCAACAAAAACAATGATGGTTCCTCTGTTGTCTAAGAAGATAATCAAGAATTTGAAAAGATCTCCTTTTTATAAGGTACACTCCTCCGTAGGTCTCGTTTCGCATACTAAGGTCAGCCTCCTCGACTCGCTCGAAGTTCGCACATCTGCTTAAGGCCAGCCTCCTCGACTCGCTCGAAGTTCGCACATCCGCTTAAGGTCAGCCGCTTCGACTCGATCGAAGTCGTGCCTCCGCAGCTTCACTTCGACTCGCTCGAAGTCGTGCCTCCGCAGCTTCACTTCCGCGTACTGCTTAATAAGCTCTCTGGAATCGTATCTGCGGATCGCTGATCATGGATTGGTCGAATCTTGGGTTCGCTGATCACATTCGAAGGATAAATTGAAGAATGGCACTAATGTGTCGAGGTCCGCACTCGAGGTCCCTACCGCACCTCCGCACATTCGGCTGGTGTTCACATGTGCGCATCTCCTCAAAGACGCGCACCTCCGCACATGCTGACTTGTGCTCGCTCAGGGTCTCATAAAGCACTCAATTACACACCTTTGGCTTTGAAGCAGCAAAGTATACAACTTTGTGCAATTACGGAGGTGCAAAGTGTGTGGACTCGCGCACACGTGTCAGTCACTTCCAAAGCAATTGCTAATGTGGACTCGCAAGAGAGGTTACCGAAGTTTATCGGCATAATCTCAGAGTTGATGCAAGCAATATTGTCAAATAAGCTTCCCCCAACACAGTCGCAAGTTCATTACAGCGAATATGAGGAAGCATCCCTTATAGGAAGACTATGGAGCTCGACAAAGCCCATGTTTCAAAAGTGGATCGTATAATTTTTTTTTCATTGATGTTACATTCCTCCTATGAACATAAATTCAAAGGAGCAATGCAAGGGGACAAGTATATATGAATGATGATAATGGCAGTGTGATTGCAAATGGTGATTCAAAAGTCCTCACATTCGACTCGTTCTCAAAGGTGCGCATCTCCGCACATTCGACTCGTTCTCAAAGGTGCGCATCTCCGCACATTCGACTCGTGTCCAAAGGTGCGCATCTCCGCACATTCGACTCGTGCTCAAAGGTGTGCATCTCCGCACATTCGACTCGTGTCCAAAGGTGCGCATCTCCGCACATCCGACTCGTGTTCAAAGGTGGGCATCTCCGCACATTCGACTAGTGTTCAAATGTGCGCATCTCCGCCTCTCTGTAAAGCGAGTGATGACACTTCCTTTATCTATGGTCACGAACCTGCTTAACGAGAAGAGATGGACTAAATGAAATGTCATATGCCATCACACATGACTTCCACGAAGGAGCAGAAGCAACTAAAAAGTGCAGACTGGGTCCACCATCGTATTTAATGGCAAGTATCTTGGCTTCAGATATGGATATTCGTATAAAGATGGACCACTCAATTACACACCTTTGGCTTGGAAGGAGAAACTAAAAGATGCACGTGTCATGACTTGGACACTCATCCTTTAATGTAAAAGGTGAAGGTGTTTATAAGCTTATATGTGGCACTGAGGAGCAACAAGGCATCATCTTGAGTTTCAGAGCTATAATATGAGATCCGCAAGACTACATTTACCAAGTTTGATCTTAAAATTCTTGATCGCGGAAACGAGGTGAATAAAGGATAAGTTAAAGCTTGAGATTTTGTCATTTGAGATTCGAACCAAGACTTAAATGTGGAGACTTAGATGAAAGAGGGCCAGCTGATATGGAGATCCGCACCTCACACTATCGCGCCTCTGCAGTCGCTCAAAGAACGGTGGTCAACACGACACCTTCGAATGATTGCACACAAGATGCGTATCATGCCTTCGCACTAGTGCACTCAAGGTGCGCGTTCGACGAAGTGCGACAATGGGGCTGGCTATCCACGTTCGCGACATAGGTACATCTCTACACACATCCGCACCTTCGCGATATTAGAAGGGTGCACGTGCAAAGCACTTTCGCTCATCTCATATCAAATCCAACACTTGATGTGATTTGAATGCAATCAGAAAGCGAGAAAGCGAATGGGAAACTTGTTCATCTACTTCTTCCAACCTGAAAGAAAAAAAGAAATCGTCTTCCATCATTTCAATGGCCTCTGCTGGAATTGAAGCTGTTGCTGCAAATACACAAGCTCTTCTTTTCTCTTATGTGCGGTTGATGAAGATCCATCCTCGTCTATTTTGGACTTTTATCCCAAGGATTTCAAGGTTCGAAGAAATACTCCGGGCAAGATGTACTCTTTATGTGCTAAACTCAATTACCAGACTTAGCCATAAGAAGGGAAATCATCGACATGTACTCAGAACCTCCGTAGCTGCAGTTCCATCTACTCAAAGATGCGCTCTTCCACAACAAAGTGTCATTCGCTCAGGTCGCCACTTACGCTCCGCATCTCCACGTCTCCACACATCAGATTGATTCAGGATTCGCACCTGCGCACCAATGTTTCGACTGGTGAAACGGGCGAGGAAGGTGTTTTGATGAAAGGCCGGACAAGGGTATTGTTCTTAGGAATGTGATGATTTCTAGGCCATACACATCACAATGAACAATCAGCAACACCATTATCAACCCGCACCTTTAACAGCTCAATCAGAGTAACTCGACATCAGAATGCTCAAAATCAGAATGCTCCAACTTTCATTTCGCATACCTGTTAATGATTTGGGGATAAGAGGATCTGCATCTCAGAAGTGCTCTTCAGCATCCGATGAAACAATATAGAAACGATGAAACAATATAGAACAATATTATCCCTCCTTGTGGATATTGCATTACTATATGAGATAGAAACTCAAATAACAATGCAAGGGGGCAAGGATAGTAAGAGTTTCTGAATAACAATGGGCTTCTTAGACATCTTACCATTTGATGAATCAACGCCAAGAGGAGGACATATGGAGTACAGAAGTGTACTAGACTTGTGAGAGAAGTTGTCAAGATGTCTATTAGTCAATGGTCTGAGGATGCTGATACACTTCAAATGCTTCATCACTAGTGCACTCAAGGTCCGCACCGCTCCCGACTTCAATGAGATCAAAATTTAGTGGACTTCTGGGAAATCAGATTCATCAACTTCATGCTCCATGAATCTTTTATACTTTTCTCAGCGTACAAGAGATACTACATACGTCTCTTTCACAAGAAGCTCATGTCCACACCTCCTCACCTCTCCTTGCTCAAAGGTTGCTCAAAAGTCTGCTAGTTGCAGTTCTGCCTACCGAAAGCTGCGTAACTCCGCAGCTAAGTACCTGCGCATCTTAAATCAAAGCTGCGCACCTCTGTAACTACGTGCACATGTGCACTTCTAATATAATAGTTCAACACCTTCAATCAGGTTTGCACTTGCCCGCCTCCACTGTACAGTAGGGGAAGAGAGTTACTTCTAATGTGCGTCTGCACATCGAGATTGAGGGGTTCTAGCATTGAAAATGAAGAGTTTGCATCTTCACTTGATCCAAGGTCACATCAGATCCTCTGGGGACGGTACATCAGTTACTTGGTCCGCCACTTGCAACAAGACGAAAATAAAGAAATGAGCAACAACACCACCACTTGTTCAAAGGTTCGCAACTTGCAACTGGAATGAGCAAACAACATCGCAGCTCCGCCGCTTCACATTCAGGGAAGTCTGAGTCAAGCATCGCTTCAAAAAGAAAGAAGGGAAGCGGATTATCATTAGCTATCATGTCTCGACGTGCTTGCAAAAGTAGTCCATATGCGGATGAATCTGACGAACCACCGATAATCAACCATTGATGGAGCAACCAGTCTTATTAACAACATACCATCCAGAAGAATTGCATCCCTTATTCGACCTTCTATCGAATAATGACTGCAAGGAGGCAGGCATATACGGAGCATGTTGATGTATGGATTAGGTTGTTGGATGTTGGGAATTAGCGGGCTTGTAAAAGGAACGTATCCTTCTCAAAGAAGACAAACCACACAATCCGGAAAAATTTATGTTGCCAGGACCTGGTAATCGAAGGAAGTTGGGTACTAGGATGTATGGATCAGGTTGTTGGATGCTGGGTACTAGTAAAGACTCATGACACTAGCCAATAACTCATGGGGCAATTTCTTCAATAGACTCGAACTTCACCCACTATATGCGTGGAAAGATCATGGAATTAGATTTTAGGGAGCAGCTCATTGACTAGCAGTAGTACCCTGTGGAGGATATTATTAATTCCTAGTTCACAATTCGCATGAATCTTTTACCATCAGTTTGACAAGAAAGTCAAGCGAGCGAGTAGAAAACTCTTGTTCATCCAAGACAGGGGGCTTCTGAATTATCTATTCTATAGACCAGCAGCTCCTGATCAAGGAGAATACATCAGGCCTCACAAGTCTGATAAGCCCCCCAAGCGAGGCATGGCATCAAAGGTCTCGCATCAGAGACACACTTCTTGTATCTTCATACAAGATCAGTCTCATTCAGTTGTACAAAATTCAAGACACACATTCGTATTTAGCGATACGAATAAGTCTTAATTTTACACACTCGATCAGTTCCAAGAGAACTCGATAAGTTCCAAGAGAACTCGATAAAACTAGTTACATCAGTTCTAAGAGAACTCGATAAAACTAGTTACATCAGTTCCAAGCGAACTTCGATAAAACTAGTTACATCAGTTCCAAGCGAACTCGATAAAATTAGTTACATCAGTTCCAAGCGAACTCGATAAAACTGGTTGCATCAGTTCCAAGAGAACTCGATAAAACTGGTTACATCAGTTCCAAGCGAACTCGATAAAATTAGTTACATCAGTTCCAAGCGAACTCGATAAAACTGGTTACATCAGTTCCAAGAGAACTCGATAAAACTGGTTACATCAGTTCCAAGCGAACTCGATAAAACTGGTTACATCGGTTCCAAGAGAACTCGATAAAACTAGTTACATCAGTTCCCAAAGAACTCGATAAAACTGGTTACATCAGTTCCCAGAGAACTCGATAAAACTGGTTACATCAGTTCCACGAGAACTCGATAAAACTGGTTACATCAGTTCCAAGAGAACTCGATAAAACTAGTTACATCAGTTCCAAGAGAACTCGATAAAACTGGTTCATCAGTTCCAAGCGAACTCGATAAAACTGGTTACATCAGTTCCAAGCGAACTCGATAAAACTGGTTACATCAGTTCCAAGAGAACTCGATAAAACTAGTTACATCAGTTCCAAGCGAACTCGATAAAATTAGTTACATCAGTTCCAAGCGAACTCGATAAAACTGGTTATATCAGTTCCAAGAGAACTCGATAAAACTAGTTACATCAGTTCCAAGAGAACTCGATAAAACTAGTTACATCAGTTCCAAGCGAACTCGATAAAACTAGTTACATATGATAAAATGTCTGAAAATACTCGATTACACCGGCTAGGCCGCAACCCATCTATTTATAGAAGGTTCGCGTCATAATTCCGATTCCGACCCCTCATTTTAGCAAGACTCTCATTGACCGATGATTGGCATATATTACTTCTCCAAACTCAAGAAGAATGACTTTGAAGAACTAGGGGGCTATGATGTGGACACGAAAATATGGGTACGAACCTGGCTGGTTTGCTCTACATTTCGGGGCCGATACCTGTATAAACCGGAGTCAAGTTATAGACTTCTGGAATCTACATACGGAGAGCTTTACATCGATACCAAGATCAAGCCAATCGAATAACTATCGAGGGAGATATGAACTCCCAAAGATGGCGACTTGGAGCGACTAAACTATCCAAATGATACGAGGATATTTCTATACTTATCCCACATAGATAAGAAGACATATGAGACCACCTCCTTCACCCTATAAAAGGACCTCTAGGTTCAAGGTACAATCTTCAATCCCAATTCTCCTTTCACATGCCTATACACATTATACTAATGTTGGGCGTCGGAGTGTAATCGGGGGGTGCGCCCCCCCTTTGTTTTGCAGGTTCTCATTGGACCGAGCAAGCTCCAAAGGAAGAAGGCTCGATTGGGTAACCACGAAATTCACTTCTCATCAGTTAGTGATATTAAAAATATATAAAAAAAAATAATTAATTTATAAAATATTATTTACTGTGGAGCATAAAATTTATTATATACATTTGACAAGGCAGCGAATGAATAATTTGATAAGAAAAAGTGTATTTGTTTTTTGAAATACACCGACTCTTATTACTAAAACTCTTTTAACTAATTATTGAAAAAAGTAACAATTAGGTGTAGATGTGTGGGGTACTTACTACGATGGTGGAAGATTTTATTTGTTACAATTTATGTTTATTATTATTAATTGATAAAATGACATGCAAATTGTATCATTTTAATTTATATCATTCCCTCCATTCCTAAATAATTGGCACATTTTGATTTTTGTGGTCAAATTTTAAAAAAAAATTGATAAAGGATTCTCATTAAACGATAAGAAATAATATAATCATGTGGGAACTTGTTATATTCGTCTCAATATATATTTTTGAAATATTAACTTTTTATAATTTTTTCGCATGTACAATAAGAGATATTTATATTTTCAATCGTGTTTTGGTGATCATAAAAGTCAAAATGTAACAATCATTTACGAATGGAGGGAGTATTAATAGCATGTCCATGACTATTGTAAATTTAATTAATTTTCTAATAAGCAGTGACCATCGTCACTAGCTACAATTCCACCCTTATAAATAGGGAGGCATCACCTTGTTACTCCCTAGGAAAAACACAAGCTTCCTCTCAAGAGTCAAGAGATACAAGTGTTTTTTTCTCTAGATACTTACTATAATCAATCTTAGCTTCTTCACCCTCCCTAGCTAGAATTTTTGTTTAGCATATATAGTTGACAATCCATATAATATAATGGAAGGAAAAACTACATCTTTTTGGAACTTGTTAGAAAAGGCGAAGCCTTACATAGCAATGATATGCCTTCAATTTGGTTATGCTGGAATGAATATTATCACCAAAGTGTCCCTTAATAGGGGCATGAGCCACTACGTTCTCGTCGTCTATCGACACGCTTTCGCCACCGCTGTCATTGCTCCTTTTGCCTTAATCTTTGAGAGGTTTGCGACATACTAATTACACACTAATACTAGTACCAATCCTTGGATTTATTGTCACCATTTCTCATTTAAGACACGCATTATGGCTAACTATCCATTTTGTTCGATCTTTCTTAACAGGAGACTGAGGCCAAAGATTACGTTTTCAATTTTCATGCAGATATTTGTTTTGGGCCTTCTTGGGTACGTATGTTTATTAGTTTTGTCCATTATTTTTCAAGAAACTGAAAAATAAATTTATTAATGAATTGTAATTATATATTATTATTACAACAGGCCAGTGATTGATCAAAATTTCTATTACGCGGGGCTCAAATTTACATCCCCAACTTTTTCATGTGCTATGAGCAACATGTTACCAGCCATGACTTTCATAATGGCCGTCTTATGCAGGTAAATAAAAATATTGTTCTTTTATATATATATACTCCCTATAATGTAAATTACTGTAACAGCAAACTGAATTTTTGAACTAAAATTGTTATATTATTGTAGGATGGAGAAAGTTGACATAAAGAAAATTAGATGTCAGGCAAAGGTTTTGGGAACTATAGTAACAGTAGGTGGAGCCATGTTGATGACGTTGTACAAAGGTCCTGTAGTAGAAATGTTGTGGTCCAAATATATTCATCCTCGTCAATCATACGTTACAGACACCACTGGTACTACCGATAAAGATTGGTTTAAAGGTTCCATTCTCCTCATCCTCGCCACCTTTGCTTGGGCCTCTTTCTTCATCCTTCAGGTAATTAAATTAATGAATCATTATTATATATGATCAACCATGTAATTATTAGAATATAATTTTGATGGTTATTATTATGTTTTTATAATGTGCAGAATATAACAATGAGAGTATACACAGCTCCTTTGTCTCTCACTGCCCTCGTCTGCTTCATGGGGACGTTACAATCAATTGTTGTGACATTTGCAATGGAACATAGACCCAATGTTTGGGCAATTGGATTTGACATGAACTTGCTTGCTGCTGCCTATGCGGTAATAAGCTCATCACTCGTCCTATTTATTTTTTAACGACTACGTGTAATGCACGACTGCATGTGACTCTTACTAGTACTATAATATTAAGATTAATTTGTGAAGAAATTAAATGAATGTATTAATTTATCGAACAGGGTATCGTGTCATCGAGCATTGCATACTATGTACAAGGATTAGTGATGGAGAAAAGAGGACCCGTTTTTGTTACTGCCTTTAGCCCATTGATGATGATCATTGTAGCTATCATGGGTTCTTTCATCTTGGCAGAAAAGATCTTTCTTGGAGGGTAATTACAATTAATTCTTTCCTTTTTTGAAATGAATTGTTTTTTCAGAACTCATAACTAATATTCTATTTATGTTAACAGTATTCTTGGTGCGGTGTTAATTGTGATGGGACTATACTCAGTGCTTTGGGGAAAATACAAAGAATACAAGGAGACTCAAATTGATAGCATTCCACAATCCCCAGTGAAATTCAACAATAACAATTCTGGAAACAATAATACAGATATTATAGTTGTTGAAGACGAAATTGATATTGAGATGCAAAAGGCTGGAGTAAACAAAGTCTATTCTACCCCTGCACTCGCCATTAGTGCACCCTTGCCACGCTCTCCTATGTTAGCTGTGGAAACACCAAAGGACTAAATTGGTAATTGCAATGGAAATAATTTGATTGGAATCAATGAATGAGTGATGATAATTAAGGTAGATATAAAAATAACTAGCTAGTAAGTCTATATGTTTGGTCATGAGAGGAAAAGATGCAAAGGTCATTTATTGTCCCTTAGGCATCTCACCATTTTCATCTCTCTTTTTTTTTTTTACTTTCCGTTTGGTATATTATGAAGTTTGTAAGTTGTAACCTTAATTTACTGTTGCTAATTACTAGTAGTCTCCTCAACAACTTTAATGAGAAATGGCGTTTAATTAATTGAACCATGTTCTTTCTTCCAATTATTTTTCATTGAATCGTTTACTACACTGAATTACTCCGAATTACTATTTTTTAAGCAAGTACATTATTTCGAATTATTATTACAAATTTATAATGCTGGATTATCCATTATAGTTGTGCTTTAAATAATACTTATGATTATACGGTACACTTCGATTATTTCAAATAATAAATTAGAGAGATTGTACCTCAATGGGGGTTAATAAAAATATACTACAATTAGTTACACTTGGATTTCAAATAATACTTATAAGAGTATAATTTTGAGTTGAGTAGTAAAATACTACAATTATTCATTTTCCCCAAGCAGTAGTATACTGAATTGCATATTAAAGTCGACATTGTTTATGAATTATGATATATTGATAATGCATAATTTAGGAAGTTATTAAGGTTTATTGTGATATGGACAAGACAACAGTAATAGTGATTGATAATTTGAGCGTATTTAAGAGGGAATGAATTCCGTGAAGGTGTATGTATTCATTTATTAGTCTGATTCAGATTCCACTTGCTAATGTTTGAGGAATCTATACATCTTTTAGTGCTTAAACTTTAAAAGATGCTCATCAAAATATTTGCACAACATAAATATGTTTCCACATCAAAATCAAACCAAAAGCTTATTGAGCTTCATGATTCCGTCATGGATATATTTTCCCCTGCCGTAAATCGTCCTTCATGTCATTACTTCTTTTGTTTCGCTCTATTTTACTTCGATTAGGCTTTAATAGCCTTAAATTTTTAAGAGATCGGCGATAACAACTTACTAAAGTAGATTTATCTCAAAAAATAGATACAAAGATTGATTAAATAAAATTAGTTATATGAAATGAAAAAAGGTGAAAGTTTGAGATAAAGAGATCATATAAATGTCCAAAATAAAAAGATGGTATGATTGTTGAAATGGACCTAGATAATATGAGCAAAGTTACACTTTAGTTTCTTTAAAGCTCTACGTAAATTGTCTCTGATATTGATGAAAAAAAATGTGCATTTTATTCTCTCTTTTGGCTCTCAGCCGTTAAATTTTGAACATCTGTTATTTAAAGTGCATCTTTTCGACCAGTATAATGGCCTAAAGTGTACCTTTTCGAGAAATATTTAACTAGTCGAATTAAATATATATTTTGGCCTCTTTCCAATAAAATCTAACACCTCCTTTAAAAGATAGACTAAATTACATCTTTTACGCTAATTAATATAGGAGACTATTTGTACAGACCGCATATTTACACTGATTAAAATGAAACTTGCACATATTATTTAACATCATTTCAACAATTTTCTTCAAATTAGAATGTCGTATATAACAAGAAAAACGTTCTTAGTAATAATAATACTTAAAAATTCAAACAAAAGATATATTGTTACACTTGAAATGTGAAAGTCAGCTAGAAGGCTAGGGTTCATTAGTTAGTTTAATAGGAGAATAATTTAAATGAGAATAGTAATATTATGCACTAGTGGTGTTGAGAGAATCGCTTGTTTTAAACATTTTATCAAATTGTGACACAATGATATATAATGTGTTAAGTAGTATCTTACAATGTTAATACTATATTATAAATAGTGATAGGTTTCATTTTTATGTAATAAAGAATAATGATATATACTAAGTTGTGGAATATTTAATAATGTGTTAGATATGCAAGGCACACTAATTGAGATAAAGAATATACTCCAGCCGGCCCGGTGCACCCAAATCAACCGACCATGTCTAGTACCTGCTGGGACGCACGATTCCTTTCCCACATCTTTGCCAAATTAAACTAATTAAAGTTTATATTCGTATAATATTTGACATATATACAATATGCTGCAGGGTGATTCAAAATCACAAAATTCATATCTAATAAGTATCTTGTTGGAAGATTATTTAACTGTAGAGCATATAATACTCCATAATCTCTGTAGAAAGTTAGGGTGCCTTATAGAAATATCCCGTACACATTCCGTAAAGGGTTAATATACAAATATTGGTGGTTGGAGTGGGGATTGAAGATGTAATTATTATTTCTTCATGGGTTATTGTGTAAGTATTTTTCTGTACGGAATTCTATACGGAACAAATCTATACGGAACCGTAACCGGTCCGAATGCACTAATTATAAAGATGGAGAGATAAGTAGATAACGTGGATTTCATTTCCTTATCTCAATGAATTAACAACATTAATTTATTGTTCGAACCTGTCAAATTAATATTGGTGAGTACATATATAAAATTCATTAGACTATGCGTTATAGAACTCGATAGCTAATGGCATAATTCATCAACCGATAAACCGCAAAGGAGCGCCTTTGTTCGAACTCCTCGAATTAAAATTTGTTCAAAATTCCACATTTAACTCGTATAAGAAACAAATACCTTGATTTGGCTAAGATTGAGGTGAGAAATGATTGAAAGTCTATCTGCATTGTGTAGTGCGATACCAAAATTACGGTATACTCTTCCTATTGGGATTCGATACATAGGGCAATTACATTATCAAGTTGAAGCTGACGAACACACAAATACATACAGATACATATATTAGCTCAAATTTAGGAACATAATAAAGTTTGTGGTAGTGGTATAGTATATACATAATTATTAATAGATTTTATTGTGATCGTCATGAAGCATTTTACTGTTACTCATAATGACAGAATTGATATATAAACCCTATCTACATTCATTGATACCAACCGGAGACAAAATACTTTTGAGTTGGTATAGATAATGACTTGCATTTAGGTATTTTGGCACTTCACTTTTCTAATGCTAAACTGCATAGGATGTCACTAATAGTATAAATATATACCATCTATCTATATATATCTCTATTTAATTTAGATGCTAACTAATTAATTATGTAATCATCAAATAAAACTTTTTACTTTAAATTAATTGTATTCATAGACCATAGTAACCCCTTCAATAAAAAATATTGTCACATATCGAGATAAATCTTTGACTTTGAATAGCTCTTTAATTGTATTATTAAAAGGAATTAAGAACTAATATTTTGAAAGTAATTTATATAATTCAACTATATAAATTTATACTCCCTCCGTCCCTAAAAGATTGTCACATTTTGACTTTTGTTAGTCAAACATTACAAAATTTGATCATGAATTCCCATTAAACGATAAGAAATAATATAGTCTTGTGGGACCTTGTTAGATTCGTCTCAATATATATTTTTGAAATATTAACTTTTTATAATATTTTCGCATGTGGAATAATAGATATTTATGTTTGAAATCATATTTTGTGACCACCAAAAGTCAAAATATGACAATCTTTTAGGGACGGATGGAGTATCTTTTAAAATAAGTAATTTGTACTATATATAAACTGTGAATGGCTAAATTGTTTGATGAAACCTACAAAATCATGCATGCTAACAATGTGACACTCTATTTAATTGTCACTTGTCCAATTTTTAATAACTATTTTAAACAATAGTTAGTTACTTGCCCAATTGTATAACCAACTTTAAAACATAACTATCCATAATTATTTATAAAGTAGTTACTAATTACCAGTATGTAACGTCATCAATTATACTATTAACTTAAGATTATTATAATGCACAGATAATAATTGTATTTGTCAAATATACTACTCCCTTCGTTCTCTTTTACTTGTCGTTCTAGCCATTTGCACATAGATTAAGAAAAAATAAAAGAGAGTCAAAAAGTACATTGGAAATGTAAAATTACAATCAATTGAGACTATATAATTGGTTGTTTGATAAATTCAAAGAAAAAAGTAATTAAAGATACATTGAAAATATAAATTTGTAATTAATTAAGCTAAAACGACAACTATTTAGAAACAAAAATTTGAGGCTAGAACGACAAGTAAAAGAGAACGGAGGGAGTAATAATTACTAATTAATTATTGATGGTCAAACTTTACTTTTAAAAAGTCAAACAATAATTGTACGTTTTGAATGGAAGGTATAGTAATCCTTTATAATAATGATAATAATATATTTTCATATTTTTCTCTAATCTTTCTGGATCAAATCCATCTTTGATAATTTAAAAGTTGATCCATAAATATATAATTTGAGTTAGGTTAAAATGGGATATGATAGTAATGAGCAAGGTAAGCAACATCGATTCTCCACATATATTGATCTAGTTTGTACTATATGTAATATGTTAGTACTATATATATATACACCTTTTCCTTAATATAATGAACATATCTTTCACCTTAATTTATAGCCACACTTTGGAAGTTTGTTGTCACATATACTTGGTAATAATATAACTCATTGAGATGAGAAAACGAAATCCATTATTTATCAAGTATTGTTTATTCAATTATTTGAGTGATGATGTCATTGGAAAATTAAACCATGAAAACTCAATTCACTTACATGGCCATCATGCATGTGAGCATGATTTAGAGGGGTCGTCGTCATCAACTGATGAATAGTTTGAAGCAATTAGTTTTGTTTTTCGTTGTTTTAATTATTAGCTTTTTATTGTATGAACCCCATTAACATTACATGAACCGATTAATAGGCATTACGTAAGATAGACCACACTATATATTGTCATCATCAACTACTGATTGTTAGAAATAATTAAGGGTTTCTTCATTTCAAATCATATATGAGCATTTGTAGGATTAGAATTATTGACTCGGAATAACTTCACAATTTTGAAAGATGGATGTGAGAAAACAATTGATGGTAATAGTATATGTTGATTCAATAATTCAGATTTAGTTAACATAAAGTTAATATCAAATTAATCTCTTTTTTTTTTGTAAAAGTTGACTCTATTGTGAAAAACGTGTCTTATGTGATACACCTGAGTCATTTCTCGTGTGTTAACTAGTTTGGTCTTAACTTTGTGTTAACTAGATCTGAACCATTGGATCCTGTTTTCCATTTATTTAAATCTTATGATCGATTATTTTTAATAAAAATGGTTATACTAATTTCTCTTTTAACACAAAGTTAACAAATACTCCCTCTGTCTTTTTTTAATTTGATGTTTTGACTTTTCACTGTCCCCAAGACACGATCTAGAAAGGAAATATCTCTAATTTTACATGCGTAAAAGTTATAAAAAATTGATATTTCAAAAAAAATATAGATTAAAACGATTCTCCCAAGATCCAACATGACTATATTATTTTTTATATACTAATGAAAATTTGTGGTCAAAATTTTCAAAATTTGACTTCAAAAAATCTAAACATCAAGATAAAACAAGACGGAAGAGTATTAGCTAACATACTAATATCAATGATATTAATCTATTATTGTGAATATATGTTCTGATTTATGCTTGTTGACCGAATAACAAAGAGGCAAAACCAAAAAAGGACAAAAGAGAATCCACGAGCCCAATAAGCCTAACTCGATGCATCTCATTATAAAAAGCAGGACCAGACATCCAGATCGGTGACTGAAGAAAGGCCCTAAAAACTGGGCCTTAGTCAATTACATGATCAGTTGATCACATGTAGATAGACGTGTTAAACGAACCGTGCCGGACGGTCCCAGCCCGTTAAGGAAGGGCCCGGCCCGAAACAAAGCCCATATCGGCCCACACGGTATACCGTTTGGGCCAAATAATCCAACTATTTTTGTTTTTTTGAATTTTTACCATAAAAAATTAAAGTGTTGCTTGAGATATTTGAACCATAGACCTCTTGCAAACATAAGGAACACTTTCACCATTGTGCAAGACTTCATTTGTGTTGTTTGTGCAATGGTATTAATAAAATCATTATATTATGCAATATCTATCACTATACTACAACTTCAATTAAAATTAATTAAGTTTTAGTATTAATAAAGAACTATATTCATCATTATATTACAAAGTAGTTAGACAAATGTATTTTTTTCATTATATTATAAAAGTTGTTTAATGTTAAAATTTTCTTTACAAGATATTGTTTAATGTTAATTATATTACAAAAGAAAATAAATATTCGTTGATATACATAGTTTAATTTATAACGTGTTCATAAAGTAATACATAGTGTAATTCGATTTAAATCACAAGTATTGTATAGTATTATTTAAGTATATACAAAATGCATTAGTATATAGTAACACATCTTGTATTTTTAATAATATCTAACATTAAATAATATTTATAAGCATATCAAAACATAATGTGTTATACTATTAAACAATATATAATGTAACACTAATCTATGTTTATTATTTTAAAGAATAATATATTAATGCATCTTATGATTTTATTTAGATAGTACATAATATTATTAATTATCACATAAAACATGAATGCATGAATCATGATGATTTTATAGTGATTCACATGAATGCATGAATCATGAATTCATGATGATTCTCAATTTCTCACGCACGTCAATGGATGGTAAGGCCCAAACAAAGAAAACAAAACTACTCCCTACCCCTACTGCCCTACATCTCAAATTGTTAATACAAAAAAGAAAAAATTACTACTTCAACCTTTAATTCAATGTTAAATTATTAAACCGTTATACTAATGGCTTCTATCACTTTTTTGTCTGAAATATACGAAGGAGATAAATCACGACATATATGTCTCCTCTAATCAAGAGATTAAAATTTTATGCTTAACATCCTAATTATTTACCAATTGAGTTATGTCGAGACATCTCTAATTCACGCTTACTTTCATACGTTTCCACTCTCTTAGCGAAATTTTAGAATTAATTCCAAAAAATAAAATCTTGAGATAAAACGAGAAGTTCAAATCCGCCACCAGATATTATGATTACACGGAAAACCAATAAATAATAAGGTTAGGTGAAATGAGAAGAAAGAGGTAGATGAACTCCATATCATACAAACTATAGGTAGTAGCCACCATTTGAATAATCAGCGGCACCATATCAACATGTGGTGTGGTAGGTGATATTTTGCATCTCAAATCGTTATATAATCAAGAAAACATTAAACATGTCAGAAAATCATACAACAAAACTGAAGACTTCATTTTTCTTACATTAGACTAAAACACTCAAATTTGTAACTCATCTACCACCTACCCCCTTCCTCTAATGGCTCTGAATATTGTTCCCATCGCATTATTAGTCATAATTATTGCATATAAACTATACCAGAAGCTGAAATGGAAGCTGCCCCCAGGTCCACGGCCCTTCCCGGTGGTAGGTAACCTCTATGATGTGAAACCACTGACATTCAGGTGCTTTGCTGGGTGGGCTAAGGTATATGGTCCCATATTCTCTGTATACAAAGGGTCTCAGTTGAATGTTGTGGTGGGCACTGCTGAATTGGCTAAGGAAGTTCTCAAGGATAATGATCAGAAATTGGCTGATAGATATAGAAGCAGACCAGCTGCTACTATAAGCAAAGATGGGACTGACTTCATTTGGGCTGATTATGGTCCTCATTATGTCAAAGTTAGGAAGTTTTGTACTCTTGAGTTGTTTTCGCCTAAGAGGCTCGAGGCTCTTAGACCTGTTAGAGAAGACGAAGTTGTTGATATGATTCAAGCACTCTTCAGGACTTGCACTTCATCTGGTAACTCAAATCTATTCATGTCTCTTTTCTTAGTCCTCTAGATCATATTCATAAGCGGGATAAAGGGTTCGGATAGTATGCAGTCTTATCATGGGCTCTAATGATCAATTTGATTGGATCCTTATTACCCTCAATGTCTAATTAATTTTTTAGTTCATTGCTTAAACTATGAACAGATCTACTAGCTAGGTAGGAATTTCCTACTAGGTATGTTTATAATATAGCTAATTGTTTACAATTTGAACTTCGTTTATGCAGAGAACATTGGGAAGAGTGTGGTTGTGCGTGAGTTTCTTGGAAGAGTATCATTCAACAACATAACAAGACTTATATTGGGGAAGAGATATATGAATCCACAAGGTTTAATGAATGAGGAGGGCAAGGAATTCAGGGACATCGCAATGCACAGGATCAGGATCAGCACGAACATTTCGATTGCAGAATATGTTCCATGGCTGCGTTTGTTGTTCAGAGTTGACAATGTCGAACCTGCTAAATACCTGGAACATCGCGAGGAATTCACTGGAAAGATCCTTCAAGAGCGAGCTATCGCGCTCACGAAGGAAAACAAGCAGCATTTTGTTGACGCTTTGCTCAGCCTTAAAAAGGAATATGATCTCAGTGAAGACACGGTTGTTGGACTCTTATGGGTATGTATAATAATTTTATATGCTCTCAAGAACATTGAATTGAAGTTATAATAAGGAAAATTGTGCTAGGACAAAATGATGTCTAATGAAATTGGTTGCTTGATTTACAGGATATGGTAGCTGCAGGGATGGACACAACAGCTGTGATTGCAGAATGGACAATGGCAGAACTCCTTAGGCACCCAAGGGTTATACAGAAGGCTCAAGAAGAGCTTGATCGTGTTATCGGAAATGGTCGTTTCATGACAGAAGCAGATTTTCCTAACCTCCCATATCTACAAGCAATGACAAAGGAAGCATTGAGGTTGCATCCCTCGACACCGCTGATGCTCCCACATAGAGCTAGTACTAATGTTAAAGTTGGTGGCTATGACATTCCCAAAGATACTATCGTGCATGTCAACGTTTGGGCCATCGGCCGTGACCCGGCAGTGTGGAAGGATCCTCTGGAATTCCGCCCGGAACGATTCTTGGAGGAAGATATCGATGTAAGAGGTAGTGACTTTAGGGTATTGCCGTTTGGGGCAGGAAGGCGTATATGCCCTGGTGCAGGACTTGGCATCAACATGGTCACTTCCATGTTAGGACACTTTTTGCACCACTTCAATTGGTCGCCTGCACCAGGGGTCAAGCCAGAGGAAATTGACTTATCAGAGAAACCTGGAGCAGTATGTTTCATGTTGAATCCATTGCAAGCTGTTGCAACTCCAAGACTACCTACAGAATTATACAAAAGTGTGCCAACAGCATAATTTCGCCTTCTCAGCTCTCGCTGCCTTCATATACTCGTGATTAATTTATCAGTTTTCCTTAAGATTCAACATGAACGATGCACTTCATGTGTTGATTTGATTAGTTACAAGATTTGCTATTGATGTGGAGATGTGTCTTCTTTGCTAGTTAGTAAAAAAATTATATCTTATCTTTCAAAGTCATACTACACATGAGATGTTATAGCTAAACAACATGTTTTGTTTGTACCTTTAGTAACCTGGATACTGTTGTCAGATGCTAATTTGAATGGGTTTAACCAACGATAAATTGTCAAGACAACATCTAAACCAAATATATTTCAGTAATCATGAATCCAGCATTTCGCAATCGACTCAATTAGCTAAAACTTTAGTATAACAAATAGCCAGATGACCAGATGTGAAGATAGTAACCTTAACCAACATGCGGGAGACTGGGACACGGCATATGGTAGTCTATGTCTCAGAGCTTGGTACATCATAAATTATAAATATTGCACTGATATATCTTTCTAGCAGCTATCTCTGTTCTAAACTTGTAAATACTCTATAGCTCGATAATGGGCATTCAAGAGTCTTTCTCATTACACCTCAATTTGTAGTTTCATATGAATCATGATAAAGCGGAATCTTGATCTAAGATTGCGAGTTGCAACTCACCAGACCCTTTTAGATGGAAGTCTTGTAATTTTTGTGAAGTACATGTAGTCAGTCTTGAACATCTAAGTATCGGATTCATAAGTTTAGTACTAAAAGAAGTAAGTAGTATCTGAATCGCAATCGACTATGGACAAAAGATTCAGAATCATAAAGAAAAAGCAGAATCACAAGATATATGGAAACAGATACTTCAGCAAATTAGCCTGCATATTTTCAAGGTGGATAAAAGGGAATCATCTGATGAAACATTAGTTATTTAGTGTGCCCTTGGCAAGGAAACAGATACTAGGAATGCCATCTTACAATACCCATGAGGATATCTCTAAATTTTAGGTCATTGTGCAGAAATGTCCTCTTTACTATCTATTGTCATCGTCCTCTCTCCTCTGCCTCTAACGTCAAGCGTCACTAACTACATTGATCATAACGTCAGAATTATTCATACGAAATTACTCAGTATAATTGTTTAAAATTATTCCATCGCCCCTAAAGGAACTTTTCGGATTGTGTGATCTTCAGGACCTCAACAAAGGAGCCATAATCCTATGCTCATCTCCACACTACAAGATGCTAAGAATTTCGACACTAAAATACAAATACAGTTACCTCATGCTGTGCCAAAGTGATCTGGGATGGCCTTAAACGACTCCAGCTGTTTGAAATTCATCCATGGCTTCGCCAATACTCTTGCTGCACACTTCTTCTTTGTACCAGCATCATTTACCTCCAAGATGAGATTGTAGATTTTACCAGCAACTACCTGTTGTTTGGCCTGAGAAACTCTCACAAACTCGAGATGTACATTCTGCAATTCATTTAGACCAATCATATTGCAATCCATTCAAGGAAAGATATTATTCACACAAACAAAAACTGAAAATAAATTGAAGCAATAATAATAAGTTTCATCTCTTTCTCGATTAGTAGCTTTCCCTTCCACCAATAGAGACTGCAGATTTACCAAGTGAAAGAAAAGAATCCACATATATGCATGACGTTTCATATACATACTAACAATTCGATATAAAACGAAGGAGCAACGACTACAGCCATAATATCGTCCACATATGTAATTAAGACATCTACAACATTGACATATTAAGACCTTCCGAACTCAATACCTTCAGGCATTTACAAAAATCACATATAAAGAACATACACCATGCTATCGGTCATGTAAAAATAGGAATGTACCTCTTTTTTGTTATGTTCTTGAACAGCAAAACGACCAATGCTTTCGATCTCAGCATCGTCGTTTTGATTACCATTGTAGTTAATTTCAGAGACACCACCAACTCTGGTTCCTTCAGAATTCCCGAATCCAAACGTAGCAATTAGATAAATCAAAACTATGTAGAAAGCGTGAATCTTCATCGTAGATGCTCTCGTTCTATCAATATTAATGGACTCTTTTTTTTTGATAAATTAATGGACTCTTTTATATATTTGATATATCCGACAATAACGTTGAACATGTAAGAGCTCAGAGGATTTAGGATCCGAACATTCGTTGAGATTTTTCCGCGAGTCGGCTACTTGATGATGTCCTAGAATTCGCTAAGCACATATGGTGATTACGTGACAACTGTGACAAAGTGTGATGTCAACAATAAAAATAAAAAATGGCGTCTCGTTATTTCAATATTTTTATTATTATTTAAATAAAGATTGAGTCCCATTATATTAATTTGATGTCATTAAAACTAACAAATCATGTCACATTAAAAATACATAACCACAACATATATCTTTTCCACCGAGAGCGAATGGTATGTTCCGAAGTGATTAACGAACAAGCTCAAGTTCCCTGATCAGGCGAGGCACATCCCGTGATAACTTCTGATATCATATCCAGAATAGGGAACTCTCAAGACCCTAAATTTGAGGGTCTCAAACTCATAAGAGCATTCGCAACAGATGCCCTAAAACACTTCCTATTTCATATTTAGAATAGGAAAAAGTAAAGAAAAGCAAAAAGGTTCCAAATAGCATATTCCCTATCTCTACAAACTTTATCAAATATTATAGGGAGTGTCTTATATTTACACCTTCCTCAAACCACTTTTGTTCTTCATATCAAGTGTTATAAGTAATAATTAGGGAATCTGAATTTGTGCAAAAGATAAAATATATTTCCTAAATTTAATAAAGTAGTATAAGAAGTTGATTTTGGGAAGAAAAAAAAATTTAAGCAATCTGTTGTGAATGCTCTTATGAATGTGATCTTCCAATTTTTACCAAATGTTTTGAAAGCCAATTTTTTTTTAAAATCAGACATAAATGTACAATCATAATTATGTTCTTCTAACCTACATAAGAACGTGATCTTTGAAATAATACACACCACTTATTCTAAGTCGACCTCACTGTAGTAAAATATATCAATAAGAGAGCTTTAAAATTATAAAAAACACAGTTATACTCTTGTTGGAACATGGTTAGAGCCAACACAGCATCAACCCCCCATCCCCACCCCCCCCCCCCTCAAATTTTGATCTTCTTCTTGAACCTCGATGATCATTTCAGCAAATATTAATTTCAAATCCTACGCATACCAGAGTTCTCACTTTTCACTTCGCCATCTTTGTCCACGGACCACTTGGTTGTGGAATTGGTCGCACGCTTTGACTTGCAAACTGCTCAGCGGAGCAGGAGAATCAACATCAGTACCAGCGATAAGACCACTAGGTAAACCTTGACTATTCTTCGGGACAGGCATGTCATGGCCATGCACTCCTTTATATGTAATTATAGATGCAATGGGATCATCCACATCCCTCTCAATGTGCTTCCGAACAGGACATCCAACAAATGTGCATCTGTAATAATTTCTGAAAGTTGATAGGAGCTGGGTCACGAAAGGGAGAGTATTGATTCAACATAGATTTGGAAGTTTTGCAATCAAATGTAATGACTCACCAAATCAACTCAAACAATTGAGATATGCACAATGTATAGAGTAAAATAGATGTCAAATTAGCACTCAACTACATTCAAGTAAAATGATCCCCTTCTGAAATATGATCTCTAACCTTCTTTAAACAATAGTATGTTGAGATAAAAAGGGAATATTCAAGAATCTAGTAAGTTTACAGGCCCTGATGATATGAACTGGCATCCACACATAGAGTAGGCAGGACCGGATGCCAAAGGAGAGTATATAAAGCCCAAAATTTTGATAGATTTTATTTTACTCCATAGACCATTGTGGGTTGCGCGTGTGAGTATGTCTAAGAGAGATACATAAAGAGTCTGGGCACTGATAACATATATACATAGATAAATATGATGTGTCAATGGATGTAACGCACCTGGGATGAGGATTCCCTTTTACCATCTTTTGCCCATATTTTCGCCACCTAAATCCATCTCCAGATATTACAACATCACCAGCAGCCCTAACAACAAGTTTAGGCTTCTTTCGAGCTTTTGATTGTTCCTTGACGCAATTTGGATAACTTTTCTTCTTCGGCCTGGTTAATAATGAAATCACAATATATCGAGATTCACAATTTGGCTTAAGGAATATGTATATGAGTATATAAGTAAATAATATGCATGCTAACTGACTCGCCTTTTTCTAGGTTCAACTTCATCTGTATCGGTATCAGTATCTGTATCATCATCATCAACATTTATCTCATATTTCTCATCATAACCATCTCTGCATTGTTCTTTCGAAGAAGATGATGAAGATTTTTGTTCTGCATAAGTTTTTAGAGAAATAGATGCAACTGCATTATATGGACTGGTGCTTGAAGTTGCTGTCTTGCTATGGCCAATGAAAGGTAGAGGTCTACTTCTTCGTGAGCAACGTACCCTATTGGGAGGATCATGATTATGATGACTCTTATAAAGAATATCTACGACATGGTTATCGCGATCAGAGCATTCAATTTTTTTTGCACAACAGTTACAATGAGTGCATCTATAATAGCTACGTGAACCTTCTGGACTTCTTAATTGCTTTTGACCATACTTCCGCCAGTTATACCCATCGGGGGATGCCTTCTTTAACACAGGCACAATAGATGGTGAATTGTGGTTAAACGAATTTGGTTTTTCTTTACCCGAAAGACCTGCCAGTACCTTATCATCAGAAACTGATAGATATTGTTGGCTTGTGCTCGTGCTTGAGGACATGGATTGTGTGGCAGAAGGGGTTGAAATCTCTGGCAAATAGGAACCATTGGACTGTAACTGGTCTGCGTACTCCACTTGTCCAGCTTGATCTGGTTTACTATCCGATATATTGAGGTGGTCATCGAAGATGTGATCCTAAAGAGTTCAGAAAGCCAGATAAAACTTAAGACGGGAGTACAAGACTAAGCATTGAATATATTGCGCCTGCCACAGTACGTACAAACTGAATAAACAAAGTTGACTAAATCGCATACCTTGATCACTTCCAAGATCTCTATCGGTGATAATGAGTACTTTATCGGCACATCTGCATAGTTAACTACCATTGTTACTTGTGAATTAATCATCTTCAGCTAAAGTAATCCAAAAACAAATATTGTGAACCCCTTACTTTCAATGAACTTCCACATATATATACCATCATTTCAGCCTTTCACATAAAAATAAATGATCATTAAAGATTGTAAAGTTTGTCTTACAATCGTCAAAATTAACAAAGTTTGTCGCATCAAGTAAAACGCACAACTGAATCAAAACTGTCATCTTAACTTTTTTCAATATCAAAACTAGCATTGGGTACATTATTCACCTAATATATTACATAACGTAAACACACTTAGAGTTCAAAGTTCAAAGAGTCAACCATTATCAACATACAATTATACATTGAAAAATTAACTACTCCTACAGATTGATTATACTAAAAATATTTGATCGTGTTTCGAAAAATAATACTCCGTAACAATTTTTCATTACCTTTACACTTTTGAGCCCACAAAGTTCCGGTTCTCACATTAAAAAACAATAATTAATATAGCATAAAATTTGCATAAATCAATAATAAAGTATTTTTAGTCTAAACAATCAATTATATTGATACGAACAAGTAGATGAAGATATAAATAATTGAGTAGACGAACCGGTGAGCTGGTGAGGCGGGTCGAAGGGGGGATCGTTGAAGGAAGCAATTGTAACGAGGTTTTGGTTTTGATGATGGATTTGAAGCTCAGCTTTGATTGGTTGACTAAATTGATCATCGGATTTGTGGTTGACTTTTCGTGAATTCGAAGGTTTGATTATCATTTTGTGATGATTAGTGTTGCGAGTCTTTCATCTCATTATCACTGCCTGCTTACCGGAGAAAATCAACCAAGAGAAACAATAACATTCCTTTTTTTTGTCAATGTTCAATTAATGTGAGGAACTTGTTGTTTTTGAGGGAATAGTATTATTATAAAGTAAAAATGTACTAGAAGAACGAATAGTTATGTTATGAAATGGTAGTTTTTAATTTTGATTATTAATGAATAAGAAAATATAATGATTCGTAACTTTTCACTGGAAAGGATATTAAAATATAAAATATATAGATTATATAATTTTAAAAGCAACTTCTTAAAATGGTCAAAGAGTACCAAATTAAAAAATGTGAAAATTAATGAATGAAAAATATAATTTTACGTAAAGCAGGATGTCTTGCCTTGAATTCTCATAACCTATAATCCGCCTGTAAAATCAATTGATTGAGCTAAAATTCAACTTATATTCTATTTGTCATTCATCCATTTATAAATAAATTGGTAACTTTTATATACTTCATCTATCCCAAACAATTTTGGGGAGGATTTTGGTTGCATTTGGTATAAATGAATGATATTGTGTTGGAGGTAATGAAATAAAAGTCGAAAAAGAATATATATATATGGGAAATCAATTGTTTGAATTATTTCATTACTTTATTTGGTATACCATAAAAATGAAACAACTTATCTTACATATTTAATAATGTATGATAATTAGAATAAAGTAATATATATTTCATTCCATTATTGTCTATCAAATGCATTCATATTTACTCTAACACTTCAATAATTAAAAAGTGTCCAAAATAAAAAGATACCAATAAGTAAAATAGTCTATACTCTTTTTTTTTAATATAAAATAGTGTATACTCTATACTAATTAATTCCAAGTAGGAAGACCATGGACGTAAATAGTTGAGGACCGCATATAATTACGTAATGCAATAGCAGATGAATATATTCTGTAGCAGCTCACAGTCTCACACACTTTCCTCACCAAACCTGTCAAACAACAATTTTTTAATCAAATGCAGCAACAACTGATTGTCCAAACAGGTTTGTCAGAATCATCCTCGTACTTGGTCCAATTCTGCTTCATTTTCAACCTTTAACTTTCTATCTTTATTCTTTTTACCTCAATTTTCATATACGCTAAGGATATTTAATTTGCAATTTTCCGGATCTTTCATCATAATTTTGCCTTAGTGGGGAGGCTAATATCACTCAATTATTAGCGTTTAGCTACTGTTTCATATGTAAAATTCTAGTTATTTAACATACGCGTGTAAAATTGTGGCGTAAAAATAATTATGATTAACTTGCGGGTTTATAACGTATTGAGTTACTTGTGTTATCACCAATTGGTTTTATGGTGGAACCGTATATAGCTATACAATGCCTACTTTGTTTCTTTTGCACTGAATGTAGGTGAATGGATTAGGATTTTTTTAGTGTATTTGAATCCCACTCAACAGAAAATTAAGAGTTGATATTGGTAGTGTTTAGAGGTAGGGTTCATGTAATTAAATTACAGCTTACTAGCAGTGGTTTGAGTAATTGTTCATGGATCCAGTCATGATTATTGTTTTTCTTTTCGACCTCCTTGATTCGAATTATTTTCTCACGAAACTGCAAGTAAAGCAGCATTTGTAAAGGAGATTATTACATTTTTTGTCCTGCATGTCTTCGTCCAAATTGTACTGTTCTTAAATGAATATCTTGATTATGATGCAACATACTACTGATTTCATTTTCCATCGATTTTGTGAGGTGAAGAAATGGAAGTGCCGAAAGCTAAATCCCTGAGGGACCGAGTTTCTGACTATTGTACTATGGTAGAGAAAGGATTTAGAAGCAAACCTATCTCACACTGGATTCTTCTATTTCTAAGCAGTTCTGCAATGTTAGTTGCATTTCCCGCTTCTAGTCTTCTCTCTCGCCTCTATTTTGAAAATGGAGGCAAAAGCAAATGGATTGCTTCATGGGTAGGAGTTGCAGGGTGGCCTCTGATTGGACTATTCTTAATCCCGACATACTTCTTTCTTGGAGTCTCTCCTACTCCTTTGAACTTGAAGCTAATTGCTTCCTATGTTGTCTTAGGTTTCTTGAGTGCTGTTGATAATCTTTTGTATGCATATGCATATGCCTATTTGCCAGCATCGACCGCTTCTCTTCTGTCAGCAACAGTTC
Source organism: Echium plantagineum (assembly GCA_003412495.2). Taxonomy (NCBI): domain Eukaryota; kingdom Viridiplantae; phylum Streptophyta; class Magnoliopsida; order Boraginales; family Boraginaceae; genus Echium; species Echium plantagineum. Next base: position 5,299,058 of record CM016563.1, on the reverse strand, counting down.
TGATATTTTCAGCACTATTTGGATTTCTTCTTGTGAACAACAAACTAAATGCTTCAATAATAAATGCAATTGTGATCATTACAGCTGCTATGGTCATAATTGCTTTAGATTCAAATTCAGACAGATATGGAACCATCACAGATAGACAGTATGCACTAGGTTTTGTATTTGATATACTGGGATCTGCTCTCCATGGGCTCATTTTCGCTCTATCAGAATTACTGTTTGTCAAGTTGTTGGGTAGAAGATCCTTCCATGTTGTGCTGGAGCAACAAATTATGGTCTCCTTGTTTGCTTTTGTGTTTACCACCATTGGGGTTGTTGTGAACAATGACTTCCAAGGAATGGCAGCTGAGGCAAGGACATTTAAAGGTGGAAAAGGTTCGTATTTATCTGTTATCATTTGGAGCATCATCACTTACCAGTTGGGGGTTTTGGGAGGTACTGCTGTCTTGTTTTTGGCATCCACTGTGCTAGCTGGTATACTTAATTCAGTAAGAGTACCAATCACCAGCATCGCAGCTGTGGCTTTGCTACATGATTCCATGAGCGGTTTCAAGATCCTGTCGTTAGCAATCACTTTTTGGGGTTTTGGTTCATATATATATGGCACATACCCTGCGGATAAAGATTCGTCATAATGGGTTCATATAAAGTTCATAAGTTCCTCAATGAATCTTCTTAGCTATCACTATATGGCGGTCTTTGTTGTTTCACTGATATAGCCCTAGCCAAAGAGGCAAATCTATGATACAGGTTGCAGCTCTTCATTGTATGATGTAGTCCTATGTAAAAATGACATTGAACACAAGAGTTGATGACTCAGAATCTATTTGTATTAATTGTTGTAAGTGTACTTGTTTTGCCTACAGTAGTGAGCTAGCTTTTGTTGAGCTAAATCTGGAATGTCATCTTCTTGAGGAGTTCTGGTACTTATTAGGTTCCTGTTTAAACAGTAACTAGAGAGGTCCACAAATACCTAGTGGATGGATCAATGTTTTGCTGCATCTATAGGAGTCTTGTGGTTGTTTTAAGATGCCCCTAACCAATGCATTCATCAAGTATATGGAGACCTCGTCACTGATGTACAATAATTCTTCTCGATGCAACATTTTGAGGTTACATTCGTTCATAAGGACATAGAAATGCTCCTGAACTAGAGACAACTAAGGTTTGGTATATGAGCAAATAGCATGGCGGATATAACTGACAAAAGTAAATTTTTCATTTTTTTTCTTTCAATGAAGGTTGAAATCATAATTATGTTCCACTGTCAATACAGAAGTTGGTGTGTTCTCTGTCGTAATTATGTAGTAGCATAACGACTATAAAAAGATTGCTTGTTGAGATTAAGTGATTAACTAAGAACACATGGAAATTAGTACAACGGAAGCTTCGAAAAATTAGCTCCAACAATTTTAGTGATCAGGCTTGAGCATTTCAGTTGAATTTCAGCTTCAATGATGTCAACTGTGAAGCCTGTGTATTTTAATTCCACCTTTCAACTAGCATGAAACTCTTACCTTCAAGGTCTTCAATGGCAAATACAGAGCGAAGTATAAAATTAATCTTCAAGATACAACAATGAGATAAAGAAAACACCAAGAAGGGATGGAAATTTCTGCAAATGGGAGGTTCATGTAGCAGTATGGTCTTTTTCATTGGTTGGGGTTTGGTCCGATATCCTTGAGAAGCCCAACAACCTGCTGCATACTTGGTCTCTTCGACGGAATGTCTGCTGTGCATAGATATCCAATTTTTAAGGCCTCCACAATTTGAGTCTCTTCCCCTGTACCGCGGATTTTAGGATCAATAGCTCTTGATGCCTGATTCTTCCTTACTAGTCCTCTTACCCAACTCACTAAAGAAGCTTCTTCCTCCTCTTGATAATCATCTTCAACAGGTTTTTTCCCGGTGATCAATTCAAAAAGAATGACCCCAAATCCATAGACATCAAATTTTGGTGTTGCTGCTTGAGGAGAGTCGGTCTGAGGCTCAAGAAACTCTGGTGGCACGTAGCCTGGACAACCAAGTGCCATTTCATCCTCAGTACTGTTACCAAAGATTTTAGCCAGTCCATAATCAGATAACCTTGGCTCCCAATTCATGTCCAAGTAAACACTACTAGCTTTAATATCTCTATGCACAATGGGAGGTGAGCAACCATGGTGGAGAAAAGCAAGGGCCCGGGCAGTACCAAGGGCAACCTTATGTCTGTATCTCCAAGTTGCAAGCAATCCTTCTGACCTGAAATTTTGCATATACTTATTTTCATTTTCCGAAGTATCTGTGATCCAATCTTCAGTTGTTTGCATCCCAAGTGGCAGGTCATGAAGCAGATTCTGCAAATTTCCACCCTCCATATAGTCATACATAGCTATTCGTTGCTCTCCAGCCAAGCAATATCCAGTAAGCGAAACAAGATTAGGATGTTTGACTCGGCCTAGATATTCAAGCTCTGTTGCAGCTTCTTTATCTGTCAAGGTTGAACCATGAACCAAGACTTTAACAGCCACATGAAATCCACCTGGCAAAACCCCTCTATAAACAGGGCCAAACCGCCCTTCAGCTAACAATGTGCCTCTGTCAAAACTAGAGGTTGCAGACAAGAGGTCAGCAAATGTAAAATTCAACAGTGGCTTCTCAAAAATAACAACTGGAACACATGTTGCTTGCTTAACATCAGCAGTCCAAGTGGTGGAATCAGTTTGGAAAGAGAAGGGGCCAGATATATTTTGCTCTTCCTTGGAAGAAACTTGCTTTACTTCCCACATTCTTGTCTTTCTTCGACAATTAAAAGCTAGAAACAGTAGACCAATGAGCATAAAAACCATTGAGATGGTTAAACCAACAGCAAGTTTGAGACCTCGATGATTTGCGGACTTCCTGTGGAAGAAGGCTGGGTTTGCAGCGATTGGACAACTATTTACTGACCCAATGAAAGCTGATGTGAGGGTCGGAAGGGAAATTTCCGAAGCACAAAATGTTAGGTTATTGTAGGAGAAGTTGAACCTTTCCATCCAAGGAAGTTTTCTCAGTATCGACTGTGGAATCTCTCCACTTAAATTGTTATGTGAGACATCAACAATTTGCAAGCTTTTAGTATTTAAAATAGGCATGTGGCTACTAAGATTATTTAATGACAGATCGAGTACTTTTAAACTACTCAAAGTTGAGAGTTCACTACCAATTTTGCCAATCAAGTTACCACCAGACAGATTCAAGTACTCTAACCCACTCAGCATGCTAATATCTGGAAATCGCTGTTCAGAAAATCTGTTTAAAGCTAGATTAAGGTGCTTGAGATTCTGAGCTAGTTTTAGATCAGTAGAAATATCACCACTTAGTTCATTCTGTGATAAATCTAGATAAACCAATTTAGACCAGCTATAATTTGAACCCAACTTTACCTGAAATATGTGGCCTTGAAATTGATTTCTGCTTAAATCAAGAACCTCCATTTCCCCTTGAAAGATTCCAACAACTGAACCCTTAAACATGTTGCCTGAGATGTTTAGGTGATTCAAAGCAACCATCCCCGAAAAATCTGAATCTCTTCCCTGCATACCATTCTCAGCCAAGCTCAAGAAAGCTAACTTTGGAAATGAAGAAGGAAATTCATTAGGAAGTGGACCATTCAATTTATTCTCCGAAAGATCAAGAGAAACCAAAGAATGGCACTGAAGCAACCCCAACGGAACAGTTGATTCAAATCCATTTTTATTGAGTTTAAGATTCTGCAAACTCGAAAGTGAACTTATAGCTTCTGGAATGCTTCCAGAAAAACCATTGCTTGAAAGATCCAAACTTTCAAGCATACCAAAATTTCCAATATTACTAGGAAGGCTTCCGGTGATTCGGTTTGATGAAGCATTCAAATACTTCAAGGAACCCAAACTCCATATATCAAAAGGCAAAGAAGTAATCTTGTTATTGCTGAGATCCAAATACTCCAAATTACTGAGTTTGCCAATTGTGGTATCAGGAATAGAACCAGATAGGCCAATACCAGATAACACCAACTTCACCACATTTTCTCCTTTGGCATCACAAAACACATCCTTCCACAAACAAAAATGAGTTGAAAAGTTGTAACCTTTGGTGGAGCTTTTCACTCCCATCTTTTGCAGAAAATCAGACACAAAAAATCCATCTGTGTTGGGTTCTTGACTAAACAAAGGCCTAAATAGTAGACTTGAAACCAAAAAGAAACCAAACAAACCAAACCCCATTTCTACAAAAAGCCTAAAACTCAAAATACCAATAAAAGTTGAATCTTTATAACCACCAACAAAGATTGGAACTATATCATAAACAAAAGACACCACTAAGTAACTCCTAGCTTAGGCTAATGATAACGAGATATTACTCACAATGACGAGTTCTTGGTTCGAGCACTTGCAATAAAAGTTGAAACTTTATCACAAACCAAAACCACCCAGAACCTCCGTCCTCAGCACCACATTACCAACAAAACTACAACCAGCAACATCACTCATGTCTCCTCCCAACAATGTACAATATCAATGTGGCAATATCAGAAAGAATTCAATAAAAATGAGCAGAAATATGTTGTGAGACTCACAAGAAGATGTGGGATGAAGTAAAAGCTGCAGCAAATGTGTAGTGGAGTTGGAGTTTGATAAAAAGAGAATGCTGAAATGGACTTTTTCGTTTTGTCTTTCCTTGAAATCTTGAAAATGTAGTGAATCCAACAAAGGAAATAAACAATCTGAATTGTAGTTTTTGTCTCTGCCTTAATACCAAATGCACCACTTGGGTCCAATATTGAAAATAATCAAATATTATGGAGAAAGTGGAAATCTTTTTGTTGGGACGAAAAAATGGACAGTGATGTTGGAGTTGGAGTTGGAGCAGTCAGAACTCAGAAGTTGGGTTTTGTAATGAAAGCGCCAAGTTAATACAATCGACCATAAATAGTACTTTATTTCATTAATTAATATCATTACAACGAGTCAATTCTTATGTCTTATACAATCACTTTTTATATGGATTAAATCATTTTTTTGTAACAAAAGATATGCGTTACAGTTCGAAAATTAAATATATTCTAAATTCTCTTGATAAGTTAATTATAATACTCCTATCAATATATTTTGTAAAACATGATAAAGATGAATTGATGGACCAAAAGAATATATTTAAGGAAGTAAATTATTTTTGTCATTAAATATCCGCTCCTTCCACACACTCATCAAGCCCTTATTTTGTAATTTCAAAAGTCCACTTTAACTTTATTTGTTATTTTAAGTAAATTGTAATGAATTTCTTAATATAACTATATTTAAACATTATCATTTAAGAGAATGGAGGACTGAGTATGAAGCAATCTAGTGATTTTACTACCCTTTTACCTTTCTCCTCCCTCTTACATTCCCCTCTCAACTTAAATAAAAAGCTATTGATAAAAAAATGAAATACTCCTATCAAATTCCAATAGGCTAAAATTTAGTAATTAGATAAATTGGTGTAAAGATGGAAGTCATCATGCAATTGAATGTGTACTTAAAGCAACAAGAACAATTAAGACAATTAATTATCATTCAAGTGTGGTTCCTTAATTGCTTATCATAAATACAGTACACTACGTGATGATCACCAGGACAACTTTCTACACAATTTATTTGAAATAGTACCATTTTAAAGATAAAAAGAATTGCCATCCATATATGTTGTACTCCTTCAATACACCAAATTCCTCCTAATAAAAAAAATTGTAAAGTGCCGATGTATTTATGATACACATAAAATTTGACAACAATTTTATGATAAAATAAATAACTAAATTAGTTATTGCAAAGCAAACAATTAATTTTGGTTAAACAACACGTAATTAGTTTTATTATAGAGAAAGATGAAGAGCGACAACAAGTGCATGCTTAATAATTATTTGTATTGATTGAGAAAATGGAGAAGGCTGGCTAACTGGCTTGCATGCTACTACTCACATATGCATCACCAAATTAACTCATTATTAAGATTCCTCTGAAATAATATTATACCCTATTTCTCTACTAGTAGTACAACATTGTTATACGATAGAGAGTATTAAATTGGCTTCGATTATTCATGTCAAATTCAAATATAAACATATGACACATCAATATATATAAAATTTATATATAGTTGGATACTTTTTGATTCATCTTCTTAAAAACTTTTATAATAGTATTATTTTTTGAACAATATATTAAAGAATAATTGATTGTCAAAAATTTATCTTAATAAGTAAGAAATACTTTCAATAACAGATCTAAAATTTTCAATTGTCTATTCGAAATTGGTATAATTTTCAAAGTGCTTGTTCAAGACACTTAAATATATTCAAATATAAATTTAAATGCTAATTTTCACATTAATTTTTCTTTATATATATATTCTAAAAAAAAAGTGCATATTCGAGTGAACGGGCATGAACATGAACATGAACAGGTTCGCCATCAAGAGGGAGTATATATCATATTTTCCACTCCTTTGAAACAACAACTACAACAAAAAAGCTAAGGAAAAAGTATTATTGAACATCATATAATATATACTCCGTATATGATATAATATAAGTGATCCAATTATATATATGATTACCTATGTCAAGTTCGTGCCAGCATACTTGCTCTTCAAGCATTTCTTTGCTTAGATTTCATATATGTATTTATATATTTAACCAGTGGGAAATGCTGTAAATATCATTATTCCATCTGTCATTTGTCAAGTATCATTACATTGTAAATTGATAATGAAATTTACAATATATAGATCTAGTACGAAGTAATTAGTGTATATTAAGAAATGATGCCAACTAATATAATGTGTGTAAATTGAAGTTTTGGTGTGTATGTGAGTCATTCTTATGAATGAGACATGTCGCACCATAATTAACGGCATTCATCACAAGCCAACACCTCCATTGCTTTGGATAATGTATTGTACTGAAAAATGATGATACCCTATGTCATAAGTAAGTCATATTTTACCGTAAGTCATCACGTAGACGAAAATTTTAAAAAGAGCTTCACAGTGTTAATAATTTGAATTTGTCTATTAACCACTTCGACACAAGATTCTGCTCCTTGCAGGACTTCAACCCATGTCGCGAAGATGCTATTTTAGCACCCAAGCTATTTGGCACCTGAGCTTTACGCAAGGGCCATATAAAATTGTTTATAAGCTCTTAGGACTAATTTAACCACAAACAATAGCAAGCATATTTAAACATCATCACTAAAGAGCTCCATTTCATCATGAGGATTGTTTTTTTAGTATAATAATGCATTTAAGGTATGCACCATTTGAAGAAATTAGAAGATGATAACATAAATTTATGTGGACAATGTGAAAGTATATGCACATGCCCACTTACTCATTTTCCTACCATGGACCACTTTTATGACTTATATGGAGTTGGAACTTATTAGGATTTAGGAGTATGCTTCTAAGTCAATAATCAACGATCCACCAAATTTAATCTACCATGTGCTCAAGACCTTATGCATTATAATACAATTGTCAACATCTGATTTTGAAGTAGATTTCTGAATTGTGATAATGGACAGTTTATTCAGGATGGCCGACAATATTTGTTTACTTCAATTATTTTTTCATTAATAATAATGTGAATACATGTTTTAGTTTTGATTATCGTAGCCCGTAGGTGGTAATAAGTCTTGAATCTTATGATTGTACAAATAGTTTATAAACTTAAAAGTACTGGGTATCCTTTCAATACAAAGATCAACATCAAAAGGCTCGATTTTGGATGATGCTCTAGCCTCTAGTTCATTAAATGGTTACATGACACGAATATGATTTTCAATATAAAGGCGATAAAATAAATCTTAATCACGATCCTTGCGAATACGATTATGAGGGTAGCTTAACGTTCGTATGCCCAACTGATGATGAATCATGGGAGCTAGACCAGACAATAGAAAATGAATTGATGTGTTGAACTTAATATTGCTAATGGAGGAGGAACATCAATGTATTTTTCATTATCACAAGCACGCTACAACTGCTCAACAACAAAACTTTCCAACGGAAGGATACAAATCCAGTCCAATGGTTTTATTGTTTACAATAAAAAGTCGTCAGGAACACAATACAAGCTATTACAATTGAAGCAAAAAAATAAAATAAACAAAGATGATATTAATTTCTTAGATAGGCTCTAACTGGGAAACAATGGCTGCACAAAATAATAACTACACCAATTAAAAAGCTTAGCGATTAGGCAATCATACTTTGAAACGTTTGGCTCGGGGACCAGACTCCATCCTATGTCTCCTTTTTGCCTTTCTGCTATGAGTTTCTTGGAAAGGCTGTTTTGCTTTTCTGTTAGCAGTTTCTTGGAAAGGATTTGAACCATCAAAATCGAACTTGTTCATCTTCACCTTCTTTTGCTTTCCCCTGTCATAATCTTCATCCCTGTAGAAGTGTGCAAACATGCACGGATTAATCACCAGCATTGTCCGCATGTACAGACTATTCTACAATTACAAGGAAATCAAGACCACTCTAAGAAGTGAATTCAAGGAGGGGGTTGTGCATATAGATCATAAATCACACTTCTAGTCTATCATGAAAAGGTTGGTCCACAGATAAGTGGTGAAGTAATTGTCTGTTTGTAGAGAACATTAATATCAGAAAAGGCCTGATGGAGTAGAGTAAGAACTCACAATTGGTCACCAATAAGTTACTGTTTTTCCTAGAATGCACTAATATTATGATAAAGGAACTCACCATTCGTCACCAATGTAGCCAATGCTGATGCTTCCTTGTTTATCTGATTCCATGACTGAAGCCACCGGAACCTCAACGTCATCCCATCTGGCGACTGCAAAAGTAAGCCAACATTATCAGATCTTTTTGCCCTTCTAAAAACAAACAAGCACCTTGTTCTCCTAGTAAAAGATCAGGCAAGATCTTTGTTCACTTACCCTTTGTCTCGTGTATAATAGTAGTAAGGCCATTTTTGTTCACTTCTTTTCTTTTGTCTGCCGACCAAGCAAGATCTGCTCTTTCAGATTTGACGCCTTCAATCTGTTGATTCTCAGTTGAGGCCATATGATCATTTAAACACACTCTTCCATTAACTTCACTAATTGTTTTCTCTGACTTGGCCATTACAGTAACATCTTTTCCACCAGACTTTTTACCCTTTTTCTTCTTGTCGTGGGAGCTTGTGTAAAGGCCGTGTAAAGGCATTTCATGGCTCTCAGATGTAGATGGACCAAGACCCGATTCACTAAAAGTCCTGTCTGCTGATTGGACTTGTCCAGATTTTTTGTTCACAGAATTGCAGCTCCTGCCTCCTCTGTGTTTCTTCCTCTTCTGAATGCCCAAAGTCTTCCGGAAAATGATGTTTGCGCTAAGCTGCATTTTCATAATGGGAGTTCTAGAGAACTTCTTCCCGTCAGCCAGGTGAGAAGTTCTATAGGCCAGTTTTTTCTCAGGCAAGATCTCCAGTGTGGTTGGAAGCTCAGGTTTCTGGCCAACATCAACATCAGTTCGACCAGAATGACCGCCTAGCTTGGATATCTCGACCTATATAGAAGTACAGCACACAGAGACAAGATGAGATCTGACTCCAGCATTCAATTAAGTGAAATATAACTTGACAATATAGTGATAATTAAATGATCTAAGTTGCGGTTCAGGTTAAACCAACTCCCATGAAAAGAAAGAGAAGAGGATGACAGGAGACAAGTAACTCCGTCACCTTCTGAGTCTTCATTGAAAAAGATGCATCTTTAGCTGTGCCGAGACCGTTGGAATCAAGTCGTTTACCAACTGAGTCAATTACAGCTTTCTTGACACCTGCATGGCCATTACAGCTGGAAATAATCTTACAAGGATCACATTTGTTCTCCTTGGCAGCAAAGTGAATAACAGTTAACTGAGCTTGTTCAGCAGCAGAAGCATTAACAATTTTTCGGTGACCATTCTCCAAAGTAATTGTATTTATGCTGTCATTAGCAGCACCATGCATATTGCCATTCGTTGCCTTCTCCAATGAGGCTGCAACCTTTTCGCCAACGTCCAGATTTGCCACAATAGGACCTTTCATCCCTAAAGAAGTTCTCACATTCAAGGATGCATGATCGACCTTCAAGCCCTTAGAGTCTGCTTGAATTTTTACCAGGCCTCCATTCAATGAACTGGCATTTGGATTTGAAAAAGAAGAATTTGCCACACTTGGGAAGTTTCTTGCGTTCATATCCAAGGGCCTAGATCGATCAGCAATTGACACATTACCGCCAGCTGGGAGCTTTACTTGGGCCTCATTTAATGCATTGGCATTCACTGCATACCCTTTAGTTGATGTGTGAGAACCAAAACCATTTGACTTTCCCTCAATTGGTATGTTTTGTGTAGATCCCTTTAACCCCACTTTGAAATTGGTTTCTTTATGGACCGCATTCTTGGGATTTTTTTGGTCTCTCACATAAAACAGCATATATGCTTTCTGCTCCAAAACCTTTCTTTCGCTGACTTGTACAACCTAACATAACAAAAAAAAGCATTTATATATGAGAACCTGAAGACACACAGCTACTACATCACAGGCAACATATTAGTTACTCGGTGTAAATCATCAACGAGAAGGGTACCAATCGTAGCTTAACCTTCAATGAACAGAGATAAGACAGTTCATTTAAAAATGAAGTTCACTGTCCATTCTTCCTTATACAATCATAAGTCAAAAGGGTGCCAATTATTCTAAGATTATACTTTAATCATGCACCGATCACAAAAACACCTAAGAAGATGGATGTAACGTAAAATATAACTGCTGTAAGTTGTGCATGATAGGCCACACTATATAAAGTGCTCAAAGCAGTATTAGGACATCAAATATAATGAAGCTAGCTTGAACGCTAAAGATGACCTTTCCACCTCGCTATGTCTAGAAGTAAGAAGTGAATTAGGATTTCCATGTTGGAGTACCTGATTGTCATCAAGCGAGTACCACATGCCGCTTGATGTCCTCACAAAGCAGTAGTAATGGCCAGAATGGGTACTCCACCCGGCATGAACAAGAACACCATATAAGGTGTATTTCAAATCCCCATCCTGCACAACATCCAAAGGTATGGTGTCATACGCAGAGAAACAATTAACTATAGAAGACCTGAACCTGGTATCTTGAAATAATAACTCACTAGCAAGTTGGTTTAATATAACTTATGCAATCTCTTGAGCCTAAATCTTCAGGGTGCAGAGTAACACACTACTAAAGGAACTAATTATTTGCAATCTCTTGCATATATATTATTGCATATATATTGTAAAGTAACATTCACGTACATGACCTAAGAAACTACAATCTGAGAAAAACAATAATTTTATAGAGACAATATGCTCTTAGATATCAATGTCAAATGTGAATCAAAATTATAATTACCGGTTTATAAGAGAGAGAGACATATGCTGAAATACAGTACTTACATAAGACCCAGTAACAAAAGGTTTTAAGTCAATAGTTGGGCCAAAGTCGACTTTTTTGTTGATCTTTTGCCCTTGGACATGTGAGCCAAAACGTTTTAGGTGGATCGCAAGGACGTGAGGTGGCTTATATATTGTTAGCTGCTTGAGCGCCTTAACTTTCTGCTTGCACTGCTGGCACTGATACTGCCTTGCACCACCATCCAACTGTTCTTTAGCTGTGAAATGAGTAAGTGCCTTGTACAGTGTATCTGCCTTCTGGATTTCTAGACTTAAATCTAGAAATGGATCAAATTTGTTGGAGCAATAGGAACATTGCAGACATTTCACCTAATAAATGCCACAATTAATGGTGAACTGCGATGCCAAAAGCAATCAGCTCAAGGCCTAGATGCCATATCGTATTAGCCTCTACACATGCTAGAAAGGGAAAAAACACTTCTTGTGTAGGCTTGATATGGAATATATTAAGCTAACAATACCGGAAAAGGTTCACCAAAAATCACTTGAGCGAAGTATCAAACAAATTGTAAGTTCCTTTAGGTTATCTCCAAAGTTTATAATGTATGATTACAACTGGCATAAAACATTTAACTAAAAAATGTTAAGACAAATTTAATTATAAAGCTTAGATAGACTAGACCAAATGGTCAATAAAATAAAATGCAGACCATAATGTTAACTAACCTGACTGCAGAGCCGACCACCAAATATCTTATGCACCAAGCTTCTCTCATAAGCACTAGGCGATTCACTGGGAACCCCGGATGGTAAGCAACACTTATGCATGGATTCAAGCAAATTGACCATGTACTCATGAGCATCCTCTTGTCTTGCATTACGGAAATTCCGAGATATGCCTAGTCAGGTCAAGGATTCCCAAACTCTTAAAAAAAGCTTGATCTATTACTTGAGAACCTTATAGTCCATCACTCATAGCTCATAAGCTAATTTTGATGTTGAAGTCATACTAAGTAATATAATGCCCTCCATCCTAAAAGAATGTCAGATATCTTTTGGCTAGTCAAACTTACCAAACTTGGAGGCCTTTTTTGGTACTCGTAACTTTGATTTGAATCAAATTCATCATGTCAATATTAAAGTACATTAAAAAACACTATCCAATTTTAACTTATACGAAATAGTATAGAACATATATAAAAATATTTGAGTTCTAAATTTTAAAAAGTGGCAATCTTTCAGGAATGGACCACGGAGGAGATTAACTTAATTAAACATGGGAAGAAATTAAGCAACTCTGACTGGTGAAAAGGATACAGCGCAAATTTGAAACAAGATCTTTAGGAGCTACAATTCTTCCACTGGAATTAAGAGCACGACTAACATGATTCTGTATGGCACAGAGTGCGCAAAAGCCTGCAGCTCTGCCTACACAAGAGATATGACGGTCAATCATATAAAACTTCAGAATAAATGATTATACCAAAAGTATATGTCCAGACAAGACGGACATAATTTTTACTTGCACATTATCATCTATGAAATAGCAATATTTAGTATGCAAACTTCTGAGATGTCCTTGTTTGTATCCTTATATGACTAATTACTAAGTATTACCTAATGTCCTCAATTTTTCCCCATAATAGCCTTTCATTAATTTTGAAAAATTTTAATATACAATAATAAAAAGAATTGCAATAATATGTCAGTACTAAATTCTTAGGTTTTAAGTGGCAAATAAATAGATGAGGGAGCATTCCAAAATCAAAATTCCTAGTTTACAAGTGGGTTTTAGTTTCCAACCTTACCTCTATATAAAAAATACATTTAACAAAAAATATTTCACTGATTAACTTCCTATAATCTTTCTTCACGTTTCTAAGTCATTTCTTGTTATATTCCCTACAGTTACAAGAGATGAACACAAGAGTAATATCTAATAGTTGAACTTATATTAGCATTTTTAGTTTCATCAAATATGCAACAAGGTCCAGACATGAAATAGCAGATACTACATCAGACAACTCACAAGAAGTTTGATGCTTTCCACTCTGCAAATACGCTGCTAGTGGCTCAGTGTAAGTCAGACACTGTAATACCGAATTTAAAAAGCAAGTGTTTCCAAGGTTTTGCAAACCCGCACCCTGCAATAACACATACCAATCGCAAAATTAAGCAAACCGGTTTCCAAAGTCTGATTGCTAAAACAGATTACTTATAGCAATATTAGTAAACAGAAACGAACATCACCAATGCAACACCTACTCTACACAACTACACTCCAATGCTCTCACATTCACAAAACAACCTAACATTCTCCCACTCTTCCCAGTTGAAACAGCTCAAACCCCTTCACACTACAAAATAAGCCCTCAATCATAAAACTATTCGATACTGGCTATAACTTCATCAACAATTTGCAGATCGATAAATATACATTTATACTACCTCCAGCTCAACTTCAGCAATCTTCACTCACACAGTATATAGTTTCAAAATATTACATATATATATAGTAAACATACATTTAACCAATTATTATAAAACATATATCCAAAATTTAAAAAACATCAAAAGTCAAAATTAGACGTTATATTCATAAAATTCAAAACTAAAGGATCTTTTGGAGCAGAAGCAAACTCACAATCCTCTTAAATGTAAGGCGTAAGTTGAGCAATTCAGAATCGAGAACGTTTCGATCACCTCCTTCAGGCTTCTTGATCACCCGCGCCTCCAACCTCGAATTCCGTCCGGAACCCGAGCCCCTTTCCGGGTTGAGTATCTCCATCTGAAACCCGCCTTTATCACCTCCACAATTAGCAGACATCTTTCGCGCCATATGAAAGTCAATCCTCCGTTCAAACAGCGGAGCTGAGTCAATAATCGGGTGGAATGATTGGGGTGGGTTTGAGGCGGCCTGAGATGGCGGAGGACACGTGATTAAAGGAGGAGCTTCTCCCATTGAATTAATTGATTTGGTAGGTGTGAATATTAGAATTATGAGGATGAGTTTGTATGATAATGGAAAGCATATAGAAGAAGGAGGAGGAGGAGGAGAAAGCTGGGTGGTGTGAACTGGGAAGAGTGTTTTGTTTGAGGATGTCGGCTTCCACACTTTAAACCCTACCTTCACACCCTCGTAAGTAACAACATGGAATTGTTACGTAATTCAAAGTTTTGATTTGATTATGAATCAAAGCCATTTTAGTGGGATTATTATTCAATCATTAGAAGGAAAATTCTAATTATCAAAGAAAGCAAATGCAATTATGTTTAAACTAATTAAAGAGTTACTTATTGAATCGGTTGTGGATTAATTTTCGCATAATCAACTTTATTAACGGAAACAATAAGAAATGGTGCATTGTGTTTCTTAGAAATTTCAGTAAATAATTGATAAAGAAATAAGTTTGTGATGTAGTATTAGCTAATGATTAATACATGTAAATGTAATATTGGATATATAATTATCCCTTCACATTACTTTTTTTATTAGATTTATATTAAATGTCATGGACAATTTAGAAGAATTATCATCAAAAGGAGGAATTGACAAGTTTTTATTGACATGAAGACGTCTTAAATTTTGTTTTAATAAGAAATATTTGTGATTATAAAAAAAAGACATTTGGATCATTTTGAGTAGAGAATGAAGTGTTAAAGTTCTTAATAGCATTGTCTACTAGTAAGAGAAAATGTGATTGGATGAGATTTTAATATTGTAGAGATAACATTTTGCTCAAACATTGCAGAGTTTTTTGTGGTTTTTTCTTTTTTGTAAATTAGCGATGAGGTGAGTTTCAAACCACGACATTCTGATCACTAGTAAGAGTCTTTTCCACTCATTAATCATTTATCACACAGGGTTAATACTAAGACACATTTTTCAATTTACAATTCGCCCATTAAAATACATTTGACACAGGTGGAGGCAAAATCCCTTTCCTTACCATGTAGAATAAGGTGTTAATATCTACTAAAATGAGATGTAGTTTGGTTTTTTTTGATAATTATGTAGTTTGGTTTTATTATTTGAGTTTGTGGCAATGGTATCAGACACAACATCAATGTACTTTCTTATTAGAAATGAAAATTTTGATTTTTCATATCAATACTTTTTGGTCAAATATATCATACCAAATTTATTTAGTATTATTTTTGTCTGTAAAAAATTATCACATTTTGACTTTTGTTGGTCAAACAAAATAAATTTGATCATGAATTCTCACTAAACGATAAGAAATAATATAGTCTTGTGGTATCTTGTTAGATTGGTCTCAATATATATTATTGAAATATCACCTTTTTATAATTATTTTGCATGTAGAATAATAGATATTTACGTTTTAAATTGTGTTTTATTGACCACCAAAAGTCAAAATGTGACAATCATTTAGAAATAGAAGAAATATTATTTATTTAATTGGCATGATTTATAAATTGTTACATGTTCCAAATGGGTAGATGTAATTCTGATGCAAAATTGAGATTATTGAAATGTTAATAGAGTAAATTTGGAAAATATGGAGGCATTTTGTCAACTCAAGACAAACAAACATGCCCAGTCGACCTTCCGTTCCGAGTACACTTCAAAGGTAAGCACAGCCCATTCTACAAGCACTTGTGAGTTGTGAGTTGTGATTTGGGGTTCTGATTCGGCCCACATCATATTGTACTAATTTCTCAAATATTATTGTCAAACTGTGGTCTGGTTGTTACACTAAAATTTCTATAAACTGATGATATTCAGACAGGTCAAATTTATTAATTGAGAGAGTTATTAATTTAAAGAGTTTTTGCATAAATATATTTAGAGTTTAATAACATCACTGCTATCATTGAAAACGATGTTGATGATAAAGATGAAGATGATACCATGTTTTTGGAACCTGTTACCCAAAAGGAAGCACTTTTGGCGTTCAAAACTCTTCACAAATTTATGTTACAATTCGAAAACACAACACCGGAACTAAGAGATGCAATAAAAAAATTAGAGATGAATTTCAATGTGATTTAAACTCTAAGAAAAAACAAACTACTATAGAGTCATATTTTAAAAATATATATTGAGACGGATCTAACAAGATCTCACATGACTATATTATTTCTTATCGGTTAATAAAGAATTTTATTCAAATTTTTTAAAATTTGATCACGAATTTCAAAATGTACCAATCATTGAGGGAGCAAAAAAAAAAATTACTAGTAATGTGTATGAGCAATTAAATATTGTAATCTAATTTACACGAGATGACGAGAATGTTTAAGTTTAAATTGGGTACTATTATTGTAAATGGAGTGTTGGACTCAAGATCCAAAATAGGATTGTACAGACAGCATTGGACCGATACATTATTTCCGGACAACGTTGCATACCACGTGCCGTCCACGCTATCCTCCTCTCCCCCTCTTTCCTCTGCTTCATCACTCTCTCTTTATTGGAGTATTTAAATATGAGCAGGGATCCAAATATATTTCATAACTTTAAATTGATTGTTTTCCTTTTAAGTGTATTCAAAATGTTAAGCCTAACATATAGACATATAAATACTAGATTATAGTGATTGAAGTATATTGAATAGATTGTATCATGGACAGATTTATGTTGTTGTAAGAAGGGCATACACATTAAGATTCTATATTAAAATTAATAGTTTAATTCAGTAAGACACCGAATTTATGAAAGGTTTTAAGATCAAAACTTATAAGCAGTCAAACACCGAATTTATAACTTTTTTTCACTTTTGTACTCTCAAAAAATGAATATCAATGTTGAATTCTTATATTTTAAATTAAAAATTGAATGATTAATATTAAAATTTGATACGTGAATTTTTCACTTTTGTACTCTCAAAAAATGAATATCGATATTGAATTCTTATATTTTGAATTAAAAATTGAATGATTAATATTCAAATTTGATACGTGCATTGTATATAGATTTGGCATGAATAAATAAATAAATTTATTGATGACATGGTGTTATTGGAGATCGGTGAAAAAGGTGATTAGGTCCACAAGGAAAGGTTCCATGCTTGCACGGTGCTCCACCTCAAAGAAAGCAAGCAATTGAGGGAGATGGAGTATCCAATTATCCAATCTATACCTACTGTATCTGTATGTTCTTCTCTATACTGCCACATATGCATCGTTGGATTCACCATTTGTTGTTTCTGTTCATTGTGTATATGTAGATAGAATATCAAACTCTAACTCAATTAATAAAGAGTTAAAGTATAGATAACAATAACGTTATATCGTAATGTAATTTAGGTTTAATTTTTATAAAATGTGAACCTTATGTTAATGATGAAATACTTGACGTGTAAGCATTCCCCAATCAGGTGAGACACACTTTACAATTCATTTCTTTTATATATTTCAAAGTATAGTATGTAGAGAAAAATATCATATTTTTATAATGTAGAGCAATTACTTAGTTGATTTATCAATCTAATTACTAGACATACTACCAAGAGTTTGATGCTGCATACTCCTCACAGGAAAAAACATTTAATGTACAACGACAGCCAAGCCAACTTCAATACTGTATGTCTATACATATGCATTAAACAAATCAAGATTTTTGACTTTAACGTTGAACTACTTGATATGGATGTCCTAATAATTTTATCTTAATATGTGTAATATGCTGACTTTTATATTACACCGACAAAACTATGCATGCACTCATTCATTCATTTTTCTGATTCTTTTGTTACAAAGAAGGCACAAGTAAAGCTCCAAATAAACTTAATCAATATGTATGTAACTATGTTCATATGAGAATATGAATTTCTTTTAATTTTAAAACAAAATAAAATAAAAAGATAATAGGTATAGTTGACAAATATATATATAACTATAGTCCCTAATTATAATTTGAATCAAATTTTGTACGTGATCCAAGTTTTTTATTTAAAAAATTTACTATTAAAATTCAAAGTTGAAAGATACCTTTAACAATTTAGGAAGTGTTATAGTGATATTCTCGATGATATCCTCTGATCCCGTTGTACTTTATCTTGAATCATGACAATAAGATATTGCGAAATATATTTAGTTAAAGAAATTGGATTTGATTGTTTACCATACACTCTAATAACACAAGATTATGTTCCTTATATGATTGGAATCTACACCATGAAAAACGACTAGATTGTTTCACTTTTCACGTTGAAGCTTACCAACCTAGTTATTACCGGGACATTATAATGATATTCTCATGTTTAGTTTGGTTGCATGTCAGTCGCATAAAGTTTGCTAAAAATTGTCAATCTACTTGCTCATTTCTCTCTAATTTAACAAATATTCAATACTCCCACCGTCTCTAAAAGATTGTCACATTTTGACTTTTGGTGGTCAAATAATATTACAAAATTTGATCATAAATTCTCATCAAACGGTAAAAAATAATATAGTCTTGTGGGATCTTGTTAGATGCGTCTCAATATATATTTTTGAAATATCAAAATTTTATAATTTTTTCGCTTGTAGAATAAGAGATATTTACGTTTCAATTCTTGTTTTGTTGACCATGAAAAGTCAAAATGTGACAATCATTTAGGGACGGAGCCACGGAGGTAGTATAACCTTATACATATAACATTAAATTGGTTCACATATTATATTATTAATAAAACTTTTAATTAAAATTAAAATGAAAGTAATATATCTTTTGATGTTTATTTTAAATCCAAATAAGTCGCACAAAGAAAGAGATATGAAGAGAAAAGAAACTCATAATTTAATGCTTTGTATGTAAAGTGCATGTGAGGCTAATGACATTGAGTTATCTTTGTTACAGAAGTCATAGATATCCTTTGACGTTTGAGCAATAAATTAGTATATAAACAAAAAGATGTCCAGATCCTTACAAGTTAACCCTTCAACCACCACCTTATTACTGTAAGTTGTAACAACATAGACACATAGTAACATGTTAACCTCCTTATTAGCTTCACTGCACTTTTCACCCATTATAAAACTCCATACTAGTGCTAGCCTGCTAGCTGTAACTAAAATTAAACCAAGATAGACGTTAGGTATAATTTGCAACCCTAGATCTTGGACAATTATCGAAGCAATAAAATATTAAGTCTATTTAAATAAATTAGCTTTTTTGTCATTATTGATTGTGTACCATTCGTCGATATCATATTTTACATAAAATAATTTAAATTTGAATGATATATATTAACGAGGGATCATCGGATTGATTTATTTTAAATTCCGCCACCAAAGCCATTTAAGTATGTCTATGCTAGTGTGAGAGTATTAGTAGTCCCTAAAAACTACTTGTATTATCTTACAAAAGCAAAAAGAACAAAGCAAAAAGAAAAAAACACTCTGATAAATGATAATCAATCCCCCCCCCCCTCCCCTCCCCCTCTATGAATGAAGGAATCCCAATGCTTCATGAGTTTCATCATTACAGCCACAATTCTTCTCTTTATTAACCACTAGTGAATCCCATTGCTCTAATTACACTCCAGAAGAAAGAGAGAGAGAGAGATAGATTAAAATGAATAGAAAAGGGACAAATGTTGTTGTGGCAGGCTCTGTTTGGGAAAGCAGAATGAAAATTGATGAATTCAAAGGTGGAATCATGGTTTTCAAGAGTGATCAACAACTGGAAAATAGTAATAGTAATACTAATACTTCCCCTACTAAAGAAATCATTATTACCAATGATAATGGTGTAACTAGTCCCACTAGTATCAACACTAGAGACCACCAAATTATGGATAAAAGAGTCAACTTTAAGCCAAAACTAAGTCCACCAACTATTACTGCAAAGAGAAGAACATGGAAATCTGATACCATTGATGCAAATCAGATTCAGATATCAACCAAAAGGTCTGAAATGAGCAAGAATGTTGATGAACAATGCAGAGAACTCAGTGTTTCTTCTGATGGGATCAAGAAAAGTCCAATTCAGTTGAAGAAAGCAAGATCTGATGCTAATAGAGAGATGAGTTCATCAGTTGATGCAATTGAGAGAAGCCCTTTTCAGAGAATGAAGGGAAGATTTGTATCACAAAAGGGGTTGATTGAATCAAGCAATTCAACTGAAAGGAGAGGAGTTCAGCTCAGAAAAACCAAATCAGAGATTGAAAAAGTTTCAGATGAAGATGGAAATGAGAAGAATTCTGTAATTAGGAAGGGGAAAATTCTTGATAAATCTTCTGATGGGAAATTCAGAAATAGTCTTCAAATGGTGAGAGCAAAATCAGTATCAAGCAATGATCTTGATGAGAAATGCAAGAGTCCAATGTTGAGTAATGATGAAACAGTGCAAAGTTCAGTTGAATCAAGAAAAACCAAGTTGGATAAAATGGATGGAATGAAAAGGACAGAGTCTGATGAGAATTTCAAAGAGTTTGGTGTTTGTGAAGAAAAGCTCATTACAAGTACTTCAGTAATCAAATCTGAAATGATTGATGATGAAGAACATAGTCTAAATGATGATGATGATGATGAGGTGGCAGAGGAAGAGATTGATTCAGAAATCAAGGATGAGATTGAGAAGAAGAGTATTGTTGTGAAAGACATGAGCATTTCAGACAAAAAGCCTACAATGATGGTGATAGAAGAGAAGAAACATCATCAAAGTAATGAAAGAGCAGTTTCTGTTTCATCGGTTATTGTGAAGAAACCACAACCTACTATTCTCAGAAGTGTTAGTAATCATCCAACCCCAACAAAGACTAAATCAAGTAAGCTCATTTTAATCTTCATGTCATTTTGAAAATATTATGAAGTTTAGCATTTTAGATATGCAATAATGACTTCTTATTTTCTTGATGATTTTATAGCTGTAGTTCCTTCTACAGAAGAATCACAGGGGGTTTCACAATCACATAGCAGATTAAATAGTTTTGGTGAGTTGAGTTTTTTATATTTGGGCTAAACAGATTTTGCAAATTGATTATCTAGTTAAATATTGTTCCTTTTTGGTAGTTGATTTGGTAATGTGGAGAGATGCATCGAAATCGGCATTCATTTTTGGGGTAGGAAGTTTTGTTATTATTTCATCATCCTACACTCAAGATATTAAAATCAGGTCAGAATGTTCATCAAATCAACAACAACTTCAATATTTTTTTAACTTTTATGCAATTTCTATAAGTTTATGGTAGTTGATTTTGCAGTGTGATATCAGTGGTATCATATATTGGTCTAGTCTATCTTGCTGCCATCTTTCTCTTCAGATCTTTCATGAACAGGTATGCAGTACCGCGAATGCCCCATTACACTACCTATGCTTCTTAACTCTTCGTGAAATTTGGAAACAAGCTTTCTGCTTATATAGGAATAAGTATGTGTACTATCGGACCTCCATTACCCCGCTTAGGCAGAAGCGTAATGTAGTGTTGTTGTTGATGAATTGATAGGGGAGGTAGAAATATGAACAGCACAAAGCAAGGGCATGTTGTTGGTGAAGAAGAGGCAGTTTGGTTGATAAAAGTGATTCTTCCTTATGTGAATGAGTTATTACATAACATAAGAGGCCTTTTCTCTGGGGATCCTAGCACAACAATGAAGGTGATTTTAGTATATTTTGTTTTTTTGATATTGTGTTTTGTTACCCCCTTAGTGAAAGTCTTACATCTGGGAATAAAATGGCAGTTGGCGGTGGTGTTGTTTGTTTTGGCAAGGTGCGGCAGCTCCATAACCATATGGAAGATGGCCAAATTAGGTGAGTGAGTGAACCATGTGATATCATTTATTACTATTTTCTCTCTTTCCAAATCAGAACCAAACATTTGCCCATTTTATAATTTGTCTAGTAATAAAAAATACTAGTATGTCATAATTGTGCATTGGAAATAAAAAAATAAGGATTCCGTTGGATAAGAGATATACATAAATATTTGTTTGTAAATTGCAACAATAACATATACTAGTATAATTGTAGTATATTACTTCCGTTCTTTTATATTTGTCTTTGAAACTCGATAAGTCTTTTTTCTCGCTATAGTCTACAAATGATAATGTTGGTGTTGTGGGACTTATTGTGCAGGGTTTTTTGGGGTTTTCATAGTTCCAAAAGTCTGCTCTTCTTACTCATCTCAGATAACAGGATACGGTAAACAACAACTTCCTTGGAAATTTCATTATTCTTTATTTTCTGCGGTTGCCAATTCTCTCAGTTAAAGCTAGTGGGTCCATTATTTATTAGTTTTTTCGTTTTGGTTCCAATTCCATGGACAAATTTAGTACTACTTTGGACCATCTAGGCCCAAGTTACCGTTATATATCAAACATTCAAACGGTTCTCAATTGTTTGTAATAGGACCCAAAAGGTTTATCACCACTAAATTACCAATTTACCATGACTCATGAGTGATGAAGTAAATGTAACTAGATGTCTCGATCAAGTGTGTGTCACAGCTTCATCTTTTAAATCTATAATGTAAAATGTTTATTTAATGTCTCAAGTGATAAGTGATTTATCATGAATTGACACTTTAAATGATAAGTACATAAAATCAATTACCAATTTAGGTTGTATGAATGTATGATACATTATTTCGGATCTCTTTTAACTAATATTTGAAAAAATAACGTCATATAATTACTAAATCTCAGGAAAATTCTGGATTCGTCGGTTTGAAGATGCTTGGGAGTCCTGTACTCATAAGAAAGCTGTTGCATTTGGTATCTTTACATTAGTATGGAATTTATCTTCAATTGTTGCCAGGATTTGGGCAGGTGAGGGGCTCAAACAAATAAATTTAGCAACAACTATAATATACTTCAAATTTAATTGTGATTTGTTTGTCGCAGTATTCATGTTATTCGTGGCCTTCAAATACTACCAGCAAGCATTGATGGGAGGAGAATGCAGGGGAGAGGAAACAAACTCAAACGATCAACAAAATTGTTGGAAGGGACAATTGGAGAGCCAACGACATGAACGAAGATCTAGCATCATGGAGAATACTAAACTAAAGAAGACTTTTTAGCTAGTAGGGACGTTTATTTTACTCATGCATGTACTTTAATTTCTTTAAACTAAAAACAATATACTTATAAATAAACCTTACATTTCTAATATATGTATATAGTTTTTATATATAATGTAGTACGTGTTTGTATTATATCGTGTTCATATAGTACAGTGCCGACAATCTAAATTACTTTCTATTTCGATGATCAACTTTAACAAATCTGACTAAAATAAAACACACTTCATTAAACCTTGCGGGTGACACTAGATTGCAACGTATACGGTAAACTATAACAAACTTGATTAAAAAATTGTTGATAGATAGGATGAGGCGAATTCATGAAATTGTGGGCACATGCTCACCTAATCAAGCAAATCAATACATTTAACGAATTTTAATACACATACTAAATCTGTGCATACTGTGCATAGTACAATTTTGGTGTTTTGTTTTTAAATTTTTAAGTCATACCATCTTATACTACACATAATCACCTAGTCAAGCAAATC
This sequence comes from Echium plantagineum, assembly GCA_003412495.2. NCBI lineage: Eukaryota > Viridiplantae > Streptophyta > Magnoliopsida > Boraginales > Boraginaceae > Echium > Echium plantagineum. The sequence continues at coordinate 5,275,165 of CM016563.1, read as the reverse complement.
AATATATTAAGCGAATTTTAATACACATACTCAATCGGTGCATAGTACAATTTTGGTGCTTTGTTTTTAAATTTGTAATTCATACCATCTTATATTAGTACATTTTAGTATTTTGAATTATTTTTACATTGAAATAATATAATACTTCCTCCGTCCTTAAATGATTGATAAATTTTGACTTTTGTGGTCAAACTTTAAAAAATTTGATCAAGAATTTTCATCAAACGATAAGAAAGAATATAGTCATGTGAGTCTTGTTAGCTTCGTCTCAATATATATTTTTGAAATATTAACTTCTTATATTTTTTTCGCATGTAGAATAATAAATATTTACGTTTTAAATCGTATTTTGTTAATCATAAAAGTGAAAATGTACCAATCATTTAGAAATGAAGGGAGTATTAATGAATAGTAACCGTTGTCATTGTTAATAGGCCGACTGCTAGGTGATCCATAGCCGATGATGGAGTCGGATAATTGATTTTGTAACATAACATTGGGCCTAAAATCTCATCACCCTGTCCAGTGTCCACTCTTCACTGTATGTCCGTATCTATACGGGTAATATATGAGTATATGATCCCTTTGTGTACTACAGTACAGTTAGGAGTTAGGACTGGCCCTGCCCTAGGAAATTAGTACGTATTTACTAATAGTATTAACTATTTATCTACCTTAGATTCTATATAATTTTTTTGTCAATTTTGTTCACTTTTTGATAATCAACCTAATGAATCTTGTGTTTGGTCATTTTGGTGTAACATGATGTGAATGTCCATCATCTTAACCCAATCAAACAACAAAGTGTGGGAATTCAATATACCTCATTCAAGAATTAATCGAAAAAAGCTTTTGTTAGTGACCGAAAAGTTCTGGGTTCGAAACTCACATCATCTCTAATTTACAAAAAAGAATATGGTTATCTAGTGACCACAAGGTCTTGGGTTCGAAACTCATCTCATTGTTATTTTATAATTATTTTGAGTTAATCGAATAGCCTAATGAAAAAGACCCAGTTTATAAATACTTTGAGTTAATTGAATATCCTAATGGAAAAACACTCTTGATAGTGATCAAAATGTCCAAATATACTAGTGTTATTACTCGAATAATGAGTTAAAATTCCATGATTGTACGTGCATGATATTGATGAATGCAATTACAGAAAGCTCCAGGAACCACACAATGAATTTGTGGCCCGCTCAGAATATAATGGGGCCATCTAGTTATAACAAACCAAATATTGTAGTTTTGTGTAGCATCATCTACAACACTGTACAAATGGCTTGACAACATTCAGAGTTGCATTGGATTGAACATGCACCAAGCAATTTGTTACTACAACATAATCTTTAATCTTAGCTTGTTAGCCATGTGTATTTGTTGAATCAGACCAGCAGTTTCACATTTTTTGTTCTTTTACTACCCTATCAAGATTATTGTGGAATCATCTTTTTGTATCTTTATTTGGTTTATTTATAATATGTTATCTTCTTACAATTATTATAGCCTTATAGGTGTTGTCCATGTTACTACTTACTATAGAAATCACTACTTTTCGCTCTAACGACAAACTCATTGGATAGATCCTATTCATCTCATCAGATCCTCATGCACTAGGACAAAAAAAATACTCCAATAATGAGAGTTACATTGTGATAAAAACTAATGTGATATGAAAATGTAAAAAGGCGATCTTATTTGATTTCATATCAATCTCGAATGATAATATTGATTATGGTTGGCCAATTAATTAATTTAGAACTGGACTAATATATTTGTTAATTTATCATTTACTTTAACAATTGAAGAACTGAATAACCAATGTAATAACATTAAAGATTAAAGTCTGAATTTTATTGAACACCACAATTATTTGTAGAAAGAGGAAGTAGTTAGATTGATTGGGTAAAAAACATCCTGAACCAAGAAGAACCTCCACTACATATTTGCTCTTCCGACTAGTCGTGTCTATCACCCATCTCTTTGTCTTAAGATTCCTCACTTATTAGTCTTCTAATAAGATTCCTCACTTCATTAACTTGGACTATTATATCTATCCAACATTAAAATCATATAAATCATACATAAATCGTCCAAGTGAATGTTGTAAAACAACAAATTAAAGATCTCAAATATTTGAAAGACCTCTTATAATTATGCATCCTCAAGTAACAAACTTCGATTTATTAGTTGACATAATTTTACTTCGAATTATAACTATAATATCTTTAGAACTCCAATGAAAATACTACTTCCTTCGTCCCTAAAAGATTGTCACATTTTGTCTTTTGTTGGTCAAACATAACAAAATTTGACCATGAATTCTCATTAAATGATAAGAAATAATATAGTTTTGTAGGATCTTGTTAGATTCGTCTCAATATATATTTTAAAAATATCAATCTTTTATAACTTTTTTACATGTAATAGATATTTACGTTTTAAATCGTATTTTGTTGACCACCAAAAATTAAAATATGACCTCAATCATTTAGGGATGGAGGCCGAGTATTATCTAGTTGCTCCATAATTCCATATACACTTTTCACAAATTAGTACATGGTTTATATATAAATCAATATTTTAACCTTAAACTAGAACAAGCTATTTCTATACCCACAGAACTTGTAGTAGTGTTATTATCACATGCATACACTAGCTATTAACAGACTGCACAAATTTAACTTGATCCACTTTTTGATTCGATTGGATATTGTTCGCCGACCATCTGATTCATATTAAGAGACTCAGGTTTCTGCCATTGCAGATAATAAAATATCAAATAAAAAATAATTCAGTACTAATTAATCTCAATAGAATATTACAGTTTTCATTTCATACATAGGAAAATACAATGTTGGATCTTTATACGTCAAACAGCCAAACTTAATGATCGTAGAAAATATTTTCTCTATTGCGAAGTGACAATCCGATACAAATACCATATATACCTTCCTATTTTCATTTTATTAATACAAAAACATAATATTAATGATAAATTGCAATACTTTATTTTCATATACTACTCACATACTATTATACTTCATTTTGAAGAAGTAATTAAAATCAAAAGTTTACCGACGATGGCTCGAGAGTTGTATCTGATTTAAGCTATGAGTTAGGAGCGAGGGAGGTTTGGTTACGTTCTATTTTTGTTGGAGACAATTTGTTTCATCATTTTTTGTATTCGTTGTTATTCGTAAAAAAGGATAAACCGTCATCCTAATGGCTCTTACGCACTCCTGTCATGAAGTATACGAATGAGGTAAATCTTTGGATGCATCTCAATTAATCAAGTGACTAGAGTTTGCCTTTTAAATATTTAAGTCAAATTTACATTGCATGACAAGACGAGACTATATGTACTTATCAGTGTAACCTTTTTAGTGACTAAGTGTGCCCCACAACGTGCATTCCATCGTAGAGATCTAGGTGGTAAGGTTATTCTGTCTTTTAATACAAGTTGATATTAGGCATGTAATTCGGTATAGAGCTGACAAGTAACTTGTTATTAGGCATGTAATGAGGTGAAAATGAAATTCGACTAGGTAGGTCACAAAGGTTTGCTAGTTGTCTATTAAATACTCTGCTACGATCACTATCGCAGATCAATACCCATTTCCAGCCAAGTAAGTTATAAATGTTGACTTAAATTAGGTAATTGTGGAGTTTAGTGTCACCATTTCTTAAATTTTTTTTTTTTTTTTTGTAAATTAGCGATGATGTGAATTTTGAACTTAAAATCTTTTGGTCACTAGCAAAAACCTTTTCCACTAGGCTATTCATGTGTCTGATTTTGGATACTCCATCATAAACTTACAACAAGAAATACTAATATTACTTTTGCTATATATTTTTGTTTGTTGCTGTTTGCATTTTTCTGAGAAAATTGTGTTTGTTTGTTATTCCTGGATCGAGACACACGTCCCTAAAACCAAATAATGTTGATCGTCAGATTAGATATCCAATTATTGATGGCATATTGACAAACATGCCCTTGTAGTCAGTATATAAACCCCACATTAGGTTTATATCAAACACCTTCACATATTCTATCTTCTTCACTTTTAATTACTCTCCTTAGGGAATGCAGAGAGATGAACCTAAACTTCTCTTATAACCCCCAATTGGGTAGCTTAATACCCCAAAAACCATCCAACGGAGGCAGGACTTGCCACCGGAAACACGTCGAAGACGGGTGAAACACTCCCCAAACCACCACCACCACCACCAACCAGTACTCAACCAATTTACATAATTTATTAGTTAAGTAACTAGTAGCAAATTTTGATATTGAAAGATTTGAACTAAAGAATGGCCACTGAAGAGAAATGTGGGGTTTTGCATGGAAAATATGAGCTAGGACGAGTTTTAGGCCACGGCACGTTTGCAAAAGTGTACCATGCAACACATTTGCAAACGGGAAAAAATGTGGCCATGAAAGTTGTAGGCAAAGAAAAGGTCATACAAGTTGGTATGATGGAACAAATCAAGAGGGAAATTTCTGTAATGAAAATGGTGAAACATCCCAACATTGTTAACCTCCACGAGGTTATGGCTAGCAAGACCAAAATATATTTCGCCATGGATTTAATCCGAGGTGGTGAATTGTTCTCTAAGGTTGCCAAAGGTCGTTTGAAGGAAGATGCTGCAAGAAAGTACTTCCAGCAGTTGATTTCAGCCATCGATTTTTGCCATAGTCGCGGCGTTTATCATCGGGATTTGAAGCCTGAGAATGTGTTGTTGGATGAAGATGGTAATCTCAAAGTGACTGATTTTGGACTTAGTGCATTTTCTGATCACCTCAGACAAGATGGATTGTTGCACACCACTTGTGGAACACCTGCATATGTTGCTCCTGAGGTGATTGGAAACAGAGGCTATGATGGTGCAAAAGCTGATATTTGGTCTTGTGGAGTAATTCTTTATGTGCTTCTTGCTGGATTTTTGCCATTTCAAGATGATAATATTATGGCCATGTATAAGAAGATCCACAGAGGAGATTTCAAATGCCCACCATGGTTTTCATCAGAGGCTAAGAGATTGATCACTAAAATGCTGGATCCAAATCCAAATTCCAGGATTTCGATATCGAAAATCATGGAATCAGTTTGGTTCAAGAAGTCTGGTTCCAGGAAGTCGAATGAGAAGAAACTGAAAAAGTTGCCAGAGGACGAATCCCTGGCACCAAAATGGAAAAAAGCAGAGTCATTGAATGCATTTCACATCATTTCCCTATCTCAGGGATTCGATTTATCACCTCTGTTTGAAGAGAAGCTGAAAACGGAAAAGGAAGAGATGAGATTCGCCACAACAAAGCCTGCAAGCAGTGTGATTTCGACGCTGGAAGAGGTGGCGAAAAGCGGGAAATTCAGCATCAAGAAGAGTGATTTTTGCATCAGATTGAAGGGGCAAGAAAGTGGTAGGAAAGGGAAACTTGGAATTGCTGCTGATATATTTGCAATAACGCCTTCATTTCTGGTAGTCGAGGTCAAGAAATCGAGTGGTGATACATTGGAGTACAATCAATTCTGCAGCAAGGAGCTTAGGCCTGCTCTAAAGGACATTGTATGGACATCTCCTACCGGAAATTCGACTCCGGCTTGAAGTATATACAATAAGTCATTCTAGGTTGATGTCTTGGTTGAATTGAAGAGTTGTTGGATTTAATTATTGGAATGTTGTTCTAAGTTATGTAAATTTTAGGCTAACGTTGATGCAATTACTTAACTCATGTTTCTATATTAAATTTTCAACGTTTCATGTTTATTCCAAGGTCTAATTTGTGATTTCACATGTGAAACCTATGTTGGAGCCTTATAAAACTACCAATCTTACTAATATATTCGAAAAATCATAATTAATTCGGATTTCGTAAGTGAAGAGTATAATGGTTTGTGAAAACATTATTGGCATTTGAATGGTGCTATGGGTCACACACATGATGTAAAGTCTTTTCATATCTACCATTATTGGTGTCTTCTTTTATGATAATTTATTTTTGGCAAAAACGTGATCGTTTTGATTTGTTTTCTAGTGCAATATCAATTGAATCTGTCACCATTTGAGAAAGGACTCCGGTCTCCGGCTAACCCGAAATTATGGTAATTCAATTCACCTGCTAGTTTTCATTTATATATCTAGTATGCTTCTAATAAACAAAAACATTTGAAAGCATTAAGTTCCCATGCTATATATAATGTGTAAGCTTATAAAAATTCATTATTGTGTATACATATATTCCCTCTATATAATTGAGCATTTAACTATGAATTTAGATACCAACTACCAATTAAGAGGTCTCGAGTTCAATCCTTGCTAAAATATGTGACCCGAGCTTCCACCAGGAGGTCTCGGGTTCAATCATTGCTGAAGTACATCTCTTTCATATTATCTCTACGTGTTTTACTAATTACAATATGGACTTATGTTCAAATCACAGATAATTGAGTGTACAAGTTGGTTTCAACTTATATGCTAGTTGATGTGTTTTTCTTTCTAGGTAATTGAGTGTACAAATTGGTTATTCTTACAAAATTAGGATTTTTCATGTAACCTCCAGGAATTGGCCAACCAGCACTACAAAGATATGATTCTGGACTTGTGGTAGAAAAATAAGCCATTTCAATAAACTAACCAAATTATGTACTAAAATTATCTTAAAATGGAATTATATACACAAGCATCTCCATCTGTCTCTGCAAATTAGCAAAACATAATAATCACATGTTTGGCTTTATAATTACTTGTTGATGGTTACCTCACACCTTTAATGCATCTCAATTGCAGATTGTCCATCATCTTCCGGACACAATCATACTTTAAGACAGTTATTGGTACCTTGGAGACAAAAAAACAAAAAAAACAACAATTATTGAAGCAGGATGACAAAATTAGGAATAATGGTTAGCTCTCACTGAAACTTCAATTCAAGGGGCTTTCCTAGTTCACGAGATAAGACTTATCGTCTTTGAAGATTCCTTGCATAATTTACAATTATTGGTTGGAAAACTACGATTTATATAGGGTGGGTGAAACAGTATCATTATCTGTTCTGTTTCCACATGCATCTAATATGCAATTGATGTTCATTATTATAAAGAACTATGATAAGTACTATATACAAATGAAAAACTAATGCTCAACACTTCAAGCCCTCAAACAGGACGAAAGAGGCGTAGTATACGTGCGATGGAATGATGCAATAACATGCGCTTATGTATCGCGAAGTTCCATTACATTAGGTCATCAATTGCTTATTAGTCGATTTCAGGTTGATTGCTGAAAGATGGGTAATCCTAATTCAAGCCTATTCCTTTGTGGCTGGCATCAATATATATTAACAGGAGCCGATCTATCACAAGATTTTTCTCAAAGCTAAGGCAAATTTTGTACCTAATAGATGATGCTAGAAACGATTGATTTATGTTTGTTCATTGAAATAAAGAAATACATTCGCTCGATTAATCAGAAACCCACATACAACTTCTAAACAAAACCCTCAAATTTAGTATTTCAATTTCAGTAACCTCATACTGAAGGCACTTGTACTCATAATCTACTAGCAGAAATTATATATTTGCTTGTTAGTTTTGTATGTTAGCAATTTTTGGTGATTTACCATGTGCCAAAATTACAATAGGTCAACAACACATCACATACTCCTCAGTCCTCCTATAACTATTGTTTGTTTTAAGATGTATATATTGGTAAGTGGCACAAATCTTTGCCATCACGTAACGGAACTTACTGGATCCTCATGTATCTTTACATACATTACCGCACCCCGCAGGTAACATTTTACATATATAATAGGACAAAAGCAGTCTGCCATATTACCTATTATTAGTGATGTTTTAATGACATGATGTCAGGTACAGATTAGAATTCGAAAGGGTGGTCAAGTTGGTGGAGTAGGTGACCTTGTGACCATAAAGTTACTAGTTCGGTTTTTCATACCAACACTTTTTGGTCGTGCCTAGTGTGCATGGTTTACCAGTAGCGCCCGCGGACCATATGTTAGTTTTCCTTAGATAACCATGTTTCGAGTAATTGATAGTACTCGCTCTCTTAATCTTCGTTGAAGGTCGATTATTGCACCTAATAGCTTGAACCAATTATTGGTTGCAGCTCAAGATTATTGAGAAATCAATAAGCATATAATTATTTCCAAGGGTTATAACAGCTCTCTAGCCTCAATTAATTCTACTTTTTAGCTAAAATCAGTTAACTTAACTCCATATAAATTGTTGTGATTGATTTCACAATAGATTTTTTTGTTTAATAAAAAAAATGGTCATTCAGGATTTCAGGCAGCATAAAAAAAAGAGAAAAACAGTCCGTACTCCGTATTAATTTACTGTATTAAATTCTGAAAGAAAGCAAGTACAGTTGTGGAGAATAGATGTAAATTGTAATTATGGTAGTATGATGCAAATGAAGATAGAATTCCAGTTAGGTGTACCTTGGAAGTCAACATTATTCAACTCAAGGTACAACAATCAGATCAATCTTCCACCTCCATCACCTCTCTTCCAGTTTTTGCACCACTTTTTGTACCTTTAAATAATTATTTAGTTAATGAAATTGAAATAATGATGAGTATATGTGAGTGTCAGGTGTCCTCTTTCTGGTAAGGGGCCGGGTATGATAATGCCCCACCGGTACACATACATACATACATACATACATACATACATACACACACACATACATACATACTTCAGTATAGGGAATATAGATTAGTGTGTTTATTTGATCTACAGATGAGACTCTATTTTACAGAAATCAGGAACTCCAACAATGATGTATGCATTATGCGTTGATTTAAGACAATTAAAATCAACTAGATTCTTGACACGATATGAGTTCAAATTTTATAAGGGTCATAATCTCGTATTAAAATAGTAAACAAATGATCTCAAATCCTTTGACCCGGAAGTAAAATAATAAGTAAAATCTTATTGTACATTGTAATGTTGTAATACTATTATTATTACTATTATTATTATTATTATTATTATTATTATTATTATGATGCATCATTTTAATATTTTGTCAATCAAATATTTCCCATCGATCAGTACATTGTACTAATATTTTGCTAATTGTAATAATGATAAGTATATGTATGTGACATATGGCAGGTGTCCTGAGGGGCCGGGTTTGATAATGCCCCGCTGCGACACATACACACATTCAGAATATAGATTAGTGTGATATCTGATCTCATCTACACAAATCAAGAACTCCATCAATCATGTATGCATCATGCAACCATTTACCACACCAAAAATCAACAACAGATTTCATTTTAAATTGAAAAAAAAATCCATGCTATATATGTACATATAATACATATATAATGTTTAAGATTATATTTATTACTACATTAGCATTCAGGATTTGAAATTGTATGCGCAAGCAGCTACGTTAAATATTTGTACGATACTTTATGTTACATTTTTTTCAATGTTTCAAGCATGCTATATGTTAACAAATTATCTTAATGACATTATTTGCTATTATCTCCAACTATAAAACCTGGTTATCTTAGCTTTTTATAACAAAATTTTATTTTATTTTAATTTTGAATGATTTAATTATGAATAATCAAATATTTGTCTTGAAAAATATAAACGAGAAGTATTTTGAATTAGATGTAATAGTACATACCCATAGCAGCACGATTAGATGACATATGAGATATGATGGCTGGAAATTAGACAAAATACGCAAATAATAAAAATATAATGTATCATAAAACTGTTTCACAAAAGTATAACGGAACATCCCAACTGAGTGTATAGCTGATGTAAGTATGGCATCTTGTGTTTTACTAGTTTTGTTATACTACCGATACCTAATGTTCAAATCATAATAAATCATTTAAATTTTTTTAGTGGATGCATTTCTGTCTTTCCCCAAAGGGTACAATTTGATTTTTGTCATAAAATAATCCATTTCATTATATCAACTAAATTCAGGACACAAAATTGCTATCCCCACCTTTATGACAAAAAACAAGAACAATTGTTGAAAGCAGACAAAATTAAAAATAATAAAGAGTTGGGGCTCGCAAGTCCCACCTGCTAAATTTCAAGTCAAGATCACCAAGGGCGGATGAAAAAGGTAAATTGTTTGTTCTATTTAGAGTTATCTAGGTTTTAGAGAATCAAATGTTACACTACTTTTCAATCTAGAGTCTGAGGACACCTTAATTTTAGATAAAGTTTTAGTTAATTTAAAGTTTATTTCATAAACTAAATTTTTTTCCTCCATTTTCTATACATAAAAAAGATCCCAATTATAAAATTACAGAAAAAAAAAGAAAAATGTCATTAATAAATGGGATGAATGAAGTAATAAACCAATGTTCAAGCCCTGACAAACAAACTGGATGAGGCTTATTCCCCCAATGATCAATTGCATATAAAATTCAGTATCATATAATAAATGAGGCCCTTAATTGATTTAATAAAATTTTAACTTTTAATATATTGTGTAAATAAAGAACAGATACAATAGATATCTAAAATACAGAATTTTTTATATCTTATACATGTTCAAACAACTTTTAAACAATATGTATGTATTCAGGCATCAATAATTTACAACATAAAAGATGTGAGTCACCAAGCCATCTATGTATCTTTAATTTAGGTTTCTCGGGTTAGTTAGTTTTGCATATTTGTATACTTATTGAATGAAAAACATAATAACCATCGTTTTAAGATGTAGTATAACTGTATAAGAGTCCCTAGGGAACGTAATAACATTATTCAAAATGACGAAAGGCACACTGTGCATAATATTTGAAGTGCGCATCCCAATCATGAGCATATTATATTTAGGGCATATGTGAGTTTTATTAATCATAATATAGTAGTATTACTGGTTGAAATAAATAGAGGTAATTGTCGAAAAATGTCTTCGTCAGTAATTAGTGTTGCATTTTGATCTCAATGAGTGACATAAGGTTCAAAATATTATTATTTGTTTAAATATTTTATCAAAATTATAAAAATGCCTCAAAGTAAATTATAACGGTTAACATTTAATTTAAGGACCATTTTCACACCCGATACTCACTTATAAGAACCACTTATGTATTGGTAGCACTTACAAGGACCAAAATACAATATTAATTCATTAAAACTATTTCGACAATTACCTAGGTAAAATTTGCTGTTAACCTACTGAGATCATCACACAAGATTATTAACCAGCAAGCTCTCACAATAATTGACCAAGGGTAGTTAACACTTAAAGAACAAAATTTCCATACTCATTATGTTTAACATCAATATTCTCAGTCTGTTTGGTCTTTCTAGACCTCCTTTGATTTATTTTGTAATAAATATCATGCATCTCTAGTTTATAAATATCATGCATCTCTAGTTTATAAAAATAAAATATATTCTCCAGATAAAATTAGCCTTTTTCTCTTCTTACTTGAGAATTTGACTATCTAAATCTTGAAAAAAGAAACCTTCTGCACTTAACAGCATTGTTTGAGAAACAACAACATTTTAGAATATACTAGTATTCTGTTATAATGTAGATTACTGACAGATTAACTAAACATTTGGTTGATAAGGTTAAACATGCAAATTAAATTAACAGAAAGACTATGTATGTGAAGGTAAAATAATAAAATCTAAATTCATACCTTAGAAATTAAATGTGAGTGCCTTGCCAAAATTCAGACATCCTACACATTCTCTTGTTTCTCTTCCAGAACAACTCATAAAACAAGGAAACAACATAAGTTAGATCTATATAGCATCTGGCAGCTCCCCCAATTTTAGATTAGGTTTATAAGATCTATCTATAATTAAAATAACTCCATACCCAAATTAATTTAGGGTTATGAGATCTATCTATTCTCAATTTATTCTAATTTTCGGCTAAATATCAAAGGGACCTCAGTATTAACTCCATAACCAAAGTAGGTTAGGGTTATTGTATTTTCAGCTAAAAAACAAAGGGATCTGAGTAACTCCATACCCAAATTAGGTTAGGGTTATAAGATCTACTTAGCCTCAATTTATTGTAAAAAAAAACAAAAGGGATTCAGTAACTCCATACACAGATTAAGTTAGGGTTATAAGATCTATATATTTAGCCTCAAATTATTGCTAAAAAACAAAGGGATCTGAGTAACTCCACACCCAAATTAGGTTAGAGTTACAAGATCTATTGAGCATCAAATTATTGTATTTTTCAGCTAAAAAACAAAGGGACCTCAGTAACTCCATACAAAAATTAGGTTAGGGTTACAAGATCTAGCTATAAGCCTCAAATTGTTGTAATTTTCAGTTCAAAACTGAAGGAAATTTCAGTAACTCCATACACAAATCTTGAAATTGAACTCAAATTAGAAGAAAAAAAAGGGATCCAGCATCCAGGCTTGATAAAAAAATGAGAAATAAATTCTTGAAGAAAGGAGAGCAGAAAAGGGGGTAACTAATTGTACTTTTCTTGAATATATAACAATGGATACAGTAGTAGTAATTGTGCTAGTTTGAGTTAAAAAGCTAGAAAATATAGTAGTAATAATGAAGAGAGAGTAGTGAGTAGGTATACTTCTTCTTCTTCTTCAACTCAAAGTACATCAGAATTCAGACATTACCTCCGACCTCAATCTCTGTTTTTAAGTACATACTTTTGTACCTTAAAAATAATATTCAAAGCCGACTAGCTACTATATAAAATCCCAATTACATATGTAGCCTGCTAATATTAATAACAATATTATACTAATAAAATAATATATTATACCTGTGGTCTAGAGGTGATGCTGTGGCCTGTGGGTATAGGTGTCACACTCCCCCACTGCGATATTATACTAATAAAATAATAACAACTGGAATTTCAATCACGTATGAAATCAACATAATACCCAAATAAAACTTCAACTTTTGCTATTAAAATTCTCCGTCCATTCCCAAATAAAATAATTTTTATTGTGACACAAATTATCTAAGGAAACAACATAATTGCAAAAACAATTTAAATTTAAATTTCTATAAGTCAAAATAGTCCAAACAGCGCAAACGAACTTTAGTGTTTTCGAAAAATCACAACTATAATAATAATGTATGCAATGGTGTAGTAGAAGGAAAATCATCAAATGCAATCTTTAGGATACAAAAATATGTATGAATCCAATGCTTTAGATGAACCTCAAAGACACAGACATTAAATCAAATGATGTAAAAACAAAAAATATTGGGTTATGTTTGTGGTGCATAGCAAGTAGCAACTAAGGAAGAAAATAGGAAATAGGGAAGCTGACAAGAAGAGTAGTGAGCAAACGCACAACAAATGGAGACACATAATATACATATGCATGCATGTGCTCACTCTCTTCTGTCAGTTTTTTTTACCCTCTTCTATCTTCCATTGCTTCATTAATTCTTGGGCACACACAACACAACAAGGTAGAAAGTTAGGGTGCCTTATAGAGATATTCCGTACACATTCCGTAAAGGGTTAATATACAAACTTTTAAAACTTTAGGATCTCTTCTACAAAATATATATAGCTACTATAGCTATTATCTATTTCCCATCCAACTCCACCCCCCCTCTATTTCACGTCAACTCTGCCTCCCCCCTCCTCCTCCTCCTCCTATATTTCACGTTCTGCTTCCCCCCCCACCTCCCCCCCCCCGCCCCTCCCCCCCCCCCCCCCCCCCCCCCACCACCGCTGGGTCACTCTCGGACCTCGGTTATCATCTTTGCGTCTGATCTCATCTCCGTTATTGATCAAGACCCAAGGTACTTCCTTTTCTACTCCCTTTGTCCCAAATTCATTGTCCACTTTTTATTTTTATTTTTGATTTTTTATCTCGATTTTCAGAATCCGACAAAGGAAGCGGCGCCCTGAGGATATTAAGAATAAGACTGGTTGGTTTTTGGATCACTTTGTTGGTTTGGTGTATCAATTAATTGTTCGCTTTTTTGGCTGAATTTGTTGATTTTGACGATTGGTCAACTGTTTGCTTTTTGGCTGAATGTGTTGATTGCAAGGATTAACTGGTTGCTTCATTTTCAGCTGAATTGGTCGATTTAGGAAATTACTTTTTTGTTTTCTAGGTGTTGATTGGTCAAGTGCTAGGCATGATTAATCAATTTAGATGATGACTTAATTGTTTGCTTTTTTGCTAAATTTGTCGATTTTGATGATCTAAAACTTTTGTTGCTAAGATTTCGAGAAGTAGAAGTATTGTACTAGTGATAGCATAAAGTTTTCGTTTTTTTACAAAAAAAAATTGGAGTATTGTTGTTTGAAGATAGTATTTGCACTCGACTCTTTGGCCAATACGAAAACCGTCTTGTAAGAACATTATAAGACTGCGTACTATCAGGCCCCTTATCCCGTTAGCCAGCTTAAACCGGAGTCTCCTAAGATGCATTGGGGGTATACTGATACTATTTGTTTGATTTTTTTGGTTTGTATCAGTAGCTAGTTTTCAGTTTTAATAGTTTAGTTTTTTTGTTTTCAATTTTTTAGTTTCAACAGGAAGATGATCTTTAGTTTGCCATCATTGCAGTCTTTGTTTTTCTTTGAATGATGATGATGGATTACTTTTGCCAGCTATATGAATTTACTTTTTCACTTTCAATGTAATAATTAATACAGTATTAATTAGTGTGAAAATGATCTGTTGTCCCACAAAGAATTGTCTATAATTTGTGTGATCTTTGATTGTCAATAGTGTGCTTGGATGGAACACCACCTGGTTATCACTTTCATCGTGGGTATGGGTCAGGAGCTAACAGTTGGCTTGTTGAATTAGAGGTTTGTTGACAACTTTCTTATGATTTATAAATTCTGTAGAGCGATAACACATTATAAATTACCACCAACTTTGAACATTTGTTTTGTTGAAACTCCGAGAAGTACTTTCTATTGTATGGTGATCAAATGCTTTCTTATTTAAACCAATTCAAATGCTCTATTGCTCACTGTATTCTATTGTCGGTGTGCAGACTTTCCGTGGGGTTGTAGATGCCTTCCATGTTGATACAGTGGACACAACTGGAGCTGACGATTCTTTCGTTGGAGCTCTTTTGTGCAAGATTGTGGATGACCAAAGCATAATTGAGGTACACATTATACATTCTCTTTATGAGCGCCTTACTGGCCTTGGTTTTTGATTGCTTGTTAGCAGCAGGACTGTGTTGACTATTGATTAGATCGATCTTTCTCATTCATTAAACTGAATTACAACAGAAAAACATGCTAAAACAGAACCATCTCGTCTTAAAATTTGTGTTATTCCATGATTCCGAATAACCTCGAAATGTGCTATGATGTGACTCATACACCAGTCAAACAACAGCATTTTTAAGGCTTTGCACAAGTACGTTAAGCAGTTTGTACATGACATATAATTGCAGGATGAACCAAGGTTGAGGCAAGTCCTTCAATTTGCAAGTGCGTGTGGCGCAATCACAACAACCAAGAAGGGAGCGATCCCTGCACTCCCCACCGAATCTGAAGTGCTTAGCCTAATGGCTGGAAAATGATCGATACTCGAATCATTTCTCTTTGTTTCAGATCTTAACTGTTGTTTCCTTTTTGGAACTTTAAAAACAAGTTTTGTTTGTTTTTATTCCCTGAATTTTCTGTTTGGAGTACCATGTTTTGATTTCACAAATAATTGTGTTTATTCCTCCACTTTTACTTTGCACAAAAAGCTTTAGTTCTTCTATATCACATAATTCCATTCAAACTCAATAACAATGTATTTTCTTTATATCACTTCACAATAAATAACAAGGTATTTTCTTTACATCACACAATCTCATTCAAACTCGATAACAAGGTATTTTCTTTATATTACATAATCTCATTCAAAGTCAATAACAAGGTATTTTATTTACATCACATAATCTCATTCAAACTCAATAACAAGGTTTTCTTTACATCACATAATCCCATTCAAACTCAATAACAAGGTATTTTCTTTATATCACATAATCCCATTCAAACTCGATAACAAGGTATTTTCTTTATACCACATAATCCCATTCAAACTCGATAACAAGGTATTTTCTTTACATCACATAATCCCATTCAAACTCAATAACAAGGTATTTTCTTTATATCACATAATCCCATTCAAACTCAATAACAAGGTATTTTCTCTATATCACATAATCTCATTCAAACTCAATAACAAGGTATTTTCTTTATATCACATAATCCCATTCAAACTCAATAACAAGGTATTTTCTTTATTTCACATAATCCCATTTAAACTCAATAACAAGGTATTTTCTTTATTTCACATAATCCCATTTAAACTCAATAACAAGGTATTTTCTTTACATCACATAATCCCATTCAAACTCAATAACAAGATATTTTCTCTATATTACTAATCCTATTCAGACACAATAACAATGTATTTTCCTTACATCACATAATCCCATTCACAATCAATAACAAGGTATTTTCTTTATATCACATAATCTCATTCAAACTCGATAACAAGGTATTTTCTCTATATCACATAATTCCATTCAAACTCAATAACAAGATATTTTCTTTATATCACTTCACAATAAATAACAAGGTATTTTCTTTACATCACATAATCCCATTCAAACTCGATAACAAGGTATTTTCTTTATATTACATAATCCCATTCAAAGTCAATAACAAGGTATTTTATTTACATCACATAATCTCATTCAAACTCAATAACAAGGTTTTCTTTACATCACATAATCCCATTCAAACTCAATAACAAGGTATTTTCTTTATATCACATAATCCCATTCAAACTCAATAACAAGGTATTTTCTTTATACCACATAATCCCATTCAAACTCGATAACAAGGTATTTTCTTTACATCACATAATCCCATTCAAACTCAATAACAAGGTATTTTCTTTATATCACATAATCTCATTCAAACTCAATAACAAGGTATTTTCTCTATATCACATAATCCCATTCAAACTCAATAACAAGGTATTTTCTTTATATCACATAATCCCATTCAAACTCAATAACAAGGTATTTTCTTTATTTCACATAATCCTATTTAAACTCAATAACAAGGTATTTTCTTTACATCACATAATCCCATTCAAACTCAATAACAAGGTATTTTCTTTACATCACATAATCCCATTCAAACTCAATAACAAGATATTTTCTCTATATTACTAATCCTATTCAGACACAATAACAATGTATTTTCCTTACATCACATAATCCCATTCACAATCAATAACAAGGTATTTTCTTTATATCACATAATCTCATTCAAACTCGATAACAAGGTATTTTCTCTATATCACATAATTCCATTCAAACTCAATAACAAGATATTTTCTTTATATCACTTCACAATAAATAACAAGGTATTTTCTTTACATCACATAATCCCATTCAAACTCGATAACAAGGTATTTTCTTTATATTACATAATCCCATTCAAACTCAATAACAAGGTATTTTCTTTACATTACATAATCTCATTCAAACTCAATAACAAGGTTTTCTTTATATCACATAATCTCATTCAAACTCAATAAAAACTAGATGTTTGTGCACAGTTCAACATGTGCGAGTTTAGTTATTATATAAAAATATATATTGTTACATTAATTTTTACATGAATACATGATGATGAATATTTCTTGTGAAATTCAAAATATGTTCATGATAAAAAATGATTAAATAAATACTAGATTTGTGTACACAGTCCAGCCTGTGTGCAATTAATTTATCATATTTATAATATATGACTTTTGATCAATTGATAAATATAATATTTTTAGGCTATACTATTTCTTTTATCTTAATTAAATTTAATTTAATGTGTAAAATAACATTAGATATTAGAAAAAAAGAAATTTTCATAAAATGATGATCAACTTTTTTATGCCTATTAGTAAGTAGTTATTAAACAAAATATTTATATAATAAAATAATTATATTAAATAGAGCTTCAAAAAATAACTTATAATTCTCTTACCCCAATTGTATTTAGATAAATATATTTAAGTAGATTATATAAAATTATATATTCAAAATTCAAAATATAGTTTATTCTACTAATTTTTTGTAGAATTGAGAACATGAGGTTCATT
Organism: Echium plantagineum; assembly: GCA_003412495.2. Lineage (NCBI taxonomy): Eukaryota > Viridiplantae > Streptophyta > Magnoliopsida > Boraginales > Boraginaceae > Echium > Echium plantagineum. The sequence continues at coordinate 5,257,041 of CM016563.1, read as the reverse complement.
TTTTTAATAACTAATTCATGCCTTCCCATATTATATATGGTAAAATTATATTTAGATAGATATATTTAAGTAGATTACATAAAATTATATGTTCAAAATTCAAAATATAGTTTATTCTCCTAATTTTTTGGAGAATGGAGAACATGGGGCTTCATTTTTTTAATAACTAATTCATGCCTTCCCATATTATATATGGTAAGATACATTATATATAGGTAACTATTTTATTTTTAATAACTATGCTTAAATAATTTAATGTATAAAATAATAATAGGCCTTTGCAAATTTTCAAAAAAAGAAACTAAATGAGAGTTTTAGTATGCAATTTAAATATGTGTCACTTGTTTATTGGCTAAAAAAGAACATGGGGCTTCACTCAAAGAATAACTAATTCCCCCCTTCCTCAATTAAATATAGTGTAGATGTATTTTCTTTACATCACATAATCCCATTCACAATAAATAACACTGTATTTTCTTTACATCACATAATCCCATTCAAACTCGATAACAAGGTATTTTCTTTATATTACATAATCCCATTCAAACTCAATAACAAGGTATTTTCTTTACATCACATAATCTCATTCAAACTCAATAATAAGGTTTTCTTTATATCACATAATCTCATTCAAACTCAATAAAAATATATTTTCTTTACATCACATAATCCCATTCACAATAAATAACAAGGTATTTTTTTTACATCACATAATCCCATTCACAATAAATAACAAGGTATTTTCTTTACATCACATAATCCCATTCACAATAAATAACAAGGTAATTTCTTTATATCACATGATCCCATTTAAACTCAATAACAAGGTATTTTCTTTATATCACATAATCCCAGTACCAGTAATAAAGGCTGAGGGTGATATATTTATACCATTTATAATGGTACCTTTTGTACATTTGTGTCAAAATTGAAACATCATAAAAACCTCTTTGTACCAATAATGAAGTTTGGGTGTGTTACAGTACGACATTTACTTTGAAATGGGTACATTTGTGTCAAAATCAAAACATCATAAATGATACATATACTAGTTCTAAACTTGTACTCTATGCTCAACACTCTTCAACTTGTCATTTGATATCAGCTGCAATTCCAAAAGTACAGTAAGATGAATTCTCAATGGAAAACTACAGTTTTTAAAGAAAACATGATTAGTTATTATTATGAAGAAACATTACAATTGATTCATATGTCCAAAACTGGAGCAATAAACAGGTTGGGATCGAGTGGGAATAGAGTAATTAGATTAGGTTGATATATTATCGGGTCAGTAAACACCAACTGTTTTGGGTATACAAACAAAATAATCTGCTCGAACCCAACTTGAAATATTAGGCAGGCATTTTATCAAATTGAGGGCTTGAATCATTCAGGTTACGGTCATTTTCCACCTCAAGATTAACTTACCTGCAAAAAATCTCCTATGTTGACAACTAAAGCATCAGGGCAAGGGGGAACATCGACCCATTGGTCATTGTGAAGAACTTGGAGGCCTCCTAAGTAGTCTTGCAGCAATATGGTGATGAAGCTGTTGTCCGAATGTCTAGTAGTACCCAATGTGAGCTCTGGTTGAGGGCATGCTGGATAGTAATGGCATAAAATGGCATGTCCTCCTGCACAATCTATGTCTAACAGGTGATGTGGACTCAGTCCGAGATTCTCAGACAACAACCTCAGAAGCTTACACCCCAATTTCATCATTTGTTGAGAGTATTCAATCATTATATCCCTGCATAAATGTACCACACTCTCCATATAATAAATCATCAATTATCATATAATAAATCATTAATCATCTCAATAAACCAATTCCCCAATTAAATAGTACATAGTTAGAGCACATATTTTCTACAACAGTTTTTTCAATTATGATCTACTAAATAAGGTATAAATTGCAAATGTGTTGTGCTTCAATCTCAGATTCATCGAGATAAATCCCAAATATCCCTCTGTTTTTACATATTAAACTAATGAAATCCGTTAGTAAACCTTAAGTGGTTTACAAAAAGCACAGGAGCATGGATATTTCTCTCACGAATACAACTCTTTACACCTAATATTTATCTACATACCAGGGAATAAACCCCTCCCTATCAACTTCTGGTTCGAGAAACAGCCTACATATGATCCATGAAAGTTGAACGAAGTGCATAGGATAGAAAATTTTGTGTAAAGTGAAAGAATATTATTTCTTATAAAGCTACCACAATCTATCTCTAGAGCGTGGATAGTGCTTTTCCATCCTACAATATATCCATTCTATGGCTCATTTGGCATTTGTCATTCGGAACTCTAAAATCCAATTTCCATAATCTTTGATTAATTTTTTATGAGAGAGAATCAAATGAACTGTAAATATATGACATGTTTTAACCCATAAAATATATGCTTAATGTTGCTCACTTTCATTTACAACATGAAACTGAATCTCAAATGTTTTATTAGAGGGTCAGATGAATAGAAGAGTGTACCTTCTAGAGTATATCTCTGTTGCAATTGGACCCCTGATGAATCTTTCATCGCAATATTCCTCTAGATACAGATGATGGTATTTTGAACTCCTGAGAGACGCCATGGTATGAAGAAAGACCCATATTCAGAAATTTGGCAGTAAGGGATGCAACAATTTAATCATCTCAATAAACCAATTCCAATAATTGTTCTCTACACGAAATGTCAAATCCCAGACTCAGATCCATCGAGCTTCATACCAGATCGGAGCTCTTCGAGTCTTTATCAAGCTGCTCACCCCCATTTTGGGAGTCGTCGTTTTGGTTCCACGCTGAAGTAAGGCGATCATTTACAGTACTCGGAGGAGTATCTGGGACAACATGAAAGAAGAAAGTGGACAACTAATTTGGATGGTGGTGGTGCGGTGGGGATATCGAGCTTCATACCAGATCTGGTTGCCCGTTGACTGAGATGGTGGTGGTGCGCGAAGGGGCTATCGAGCTTCATACCGGATCTGGTTGCCCGTTGACTGAGATGGTGGTGGTTTTGGTGGGGCTGCGGTGGATTCCTGGCTGACCGATGAGAGCCATTGAGAGACTGGACAACTAATTTGGATTTTATTTTTTGTGTTTGGGGTGTCAAATATTGTGGTTTGGAGTGGGGATTGAAGATGTAATTTCTTCATGGGTTATTGTGTAATTATTTTTCTGTACGAAATTCTATACGGAACAAATCTATACGGAACCGTAACCGGTCCGCACAACAAGGCTCCTAGTTTCATTTTTTATTTATTAAATTTATAGATCTATATCATATCCTCGTTTTGGAAAGAACCCTTTAGTTATTCTATGGAATTTGTTAGGGTTTCACACTTTCACATATCTATCTAGGTACTCTCTTTTATTCTTTCTTGGTTGTTGCTCATTTTTCTAACTCTATTTATATGGTGTATGTGTATGTTTCATGTTTGGTGAGTGAATGAATGAGTGATGGTTGATATTTTTCGGAAGGTTTCAACCATCTCTAGCTTCTTCATGCACTTAAACAAAGAGATGATTAGGATCTATTTGATGAACTTGAGATTATAAACCCTAGTGCTTGTTTGATAATGATCAAGCATTAGTATGTGTGTATATATAGAGAAGCTTCCTCAATAGTAGTAAACAAATCATAACTCTGCTTTATTTCCTATCTTAGAGATACACTACATAGTAAATACATCAATCTAAACCGTCAATAATAGGAAACAAACATAACAAATGTCTTAGGTAACAAATTATATATAATTGATTATAGTTTTTTATAATAATTGATATTTTGTATTTGGTCAAGAATTGATTTTGTCATTTACATGTTTAGTTAAAAACAAACTAAGGCTTAGTAAATATTTTCTTAATTAAAATTGAGATTATTAAAAAGAGATAATTGCTGAAATGGTCCCAGATAGTGAGATCGGATTGCACTTTAGTCCCCATGTCAAGTTGCAGAACAAATTGCTGAAATGGTCCTCGAAAGTGGGTTCAGGTTGCCTTTTGGTCCCCGAAAATACAAAAGTTGCAAATCAGTCCATGATATTGGCAAACGGTTGCAGATTGGTCCAAAATTTAACGGCGCTGTTAAATGATAACGGTCCACGCGCCTCGTGAGTTACATGCGTTGTTAATAAGTTATAATGGTAATAATAGTATTAGCTTAAGAGTGAACTACAATCGCCATTAGAGCGTTAAAAATTAACGCTTTCATTAAATTTTGGACCAATCTGCAACCGTTGGCCAATATCGTGGACTGAGTTGCAACTTTTGTACTTTCGAGGCCCAAAAGGCAACCTGAACCCACTTTCGGACACCATTTCAGCAATTTGCTCTGAAGTTGCACATTTGGTCCCTAATAGTTACACCGTTGCACATTAGTCCCTGAAAGTGGCTAAAAAGTTGCAATTTAGTCCCCATGTCAAGTTTTTCGTTAATATTTCAGGTTTAGGCGGTAAAATAGGGGTAAAAATATAATTCTTAAGACTTAAAGTTGACTTTTTGCCCCAAGTGGTGCCAAAATAAAACTCTCCGGTCACACTATCGGGGACCAGTTCAACAATTTGCTCAATAATAGCTCTAAAAATGATACTATTCCTGTCTCACTTTGATCAATTTTAAAATGAGGATGTTCTGATATATCAATGTGTACGTAGCTGTAATCATCAATTACTAATTATTCATTATGTATGTATATAATTAAATTATCCTTTCAAAATAGTTTCGTGTTACTATTTTCTTAAAGAAAAAGTAAATATAGTTTAAGTATAATTAATGGTTAAAACTCCATGATGAATCTCGATCTGATGGTGTAGTGTGCTTGGATGTCTGCGGACCTCCAGGGAAATCAACTATCTCTTCGAGGCTCGCGGGAATATGAACTCGCCTCGTTGATATTGGTAATCTCTTTAGCCTCACCTCGACGCCTTTAATGCCAATGCGAATCACTTTCAATGCTCTCTTCGCACCTGAAAGTGTGGTTGGGTCTCAACCACAAAGCTCTGATGCTTAAGTCAGTAATGGTACTTAAAGGAGGTCAATAGGTTAATGTCAGAGTGCAATTCAGGAATTCGGAATTACCTCAAATGATTCTGATCATAAATTAGTGTTTATAAAGTATTAGAGAGATAATGATGGTACCTTATCTTGATAGGCTAATAACAGTTGTCCTCATCTCAATGGGTGTACGTACCAGGAGAGGAAAGTACGGCCCATATATTGGGTTGGTTCATACAAGTGTAGTTCCTCGAGCCTGGCTCGGCTCCCTGGTACGTACAAAATGGGTCTTATAAATACCTGCTTTCATCACTCCATATAGCCTCGATACACGAATACATCATTCGTTTTGGATCGAAAAAACTAATTGATATCTCAAGCTTTGTACGTTCATAAAAGACAAAAAAGTGACCCATCAGGCCACTCCCTCCATTCCGATGTTACCTCATCCGACAACAGTAACACTTAAGGGGTAAAATAGTCATTTTTAATCAATTTTGAGCAAATTAAACTGTACTAATGGCTCATTCGGTCATTACATATTTCAGACCATTAACGATTTGATAATACATGTTTCGGAATGACTCATTTGATCATCTATGTTTCAAAAAGTATCAGTACCTAAACAATTTATGTATATTATAAAAATCGAATCTTTGTGTGATTTCAATGAGGTGAAAATGACTCCGATAGTTAAGACTGGATATTTCAGTCAGAGAAACAAGATCGTAACCTAGGTTGATAATGGTGCTTCAGTGGAGTGGGGATGACGCCCACTCATCCACCATCATCAACTTGAGCTACGACATTGTTTCTCTAATTGACCACTCTAGTCTTAACCACCCTCGTCATTACTGCCACATTCACTCAACCACGACTTCATCCCTACCCTACTCAACCACCATCATGAAATCGGGGCGCGACGACCTTGTTCCTCTAATTGATCCCTCCAATCTTAACAACCATCGTCAATCCTACCCCATTCAAAATCACACCAAGATTCGATGTTTATAATAAACCTAAATTGTTTAGGTATTGGTATATTTTAAAACATGTATGATCAAATGAGTCAATTTTTGAAACATGTATGATCAAATGGAGAATGGTCTTAAACATAAGTGAATGAGCTATTTGTCGAATTTAAATTCCTCAAAATTGATGTGCAATGACTATTTTACCTCTCACGTGATACCGTTAACGGATGAATTAACAACGTAATGGCCTGTTAGGTCACTTTTTTAAACATGCATGATGAAATAGAACATTTGAAAACATATGTGATCAAACGGTGAATGATTTGAACAATTGAACATGTATAATCAAATACTCCCTCCGTCCCTAAAAGATTGTCACATTTTGACTTTTGTTCGTCAAATATTACAAAATTCGATCATAAATTCCCATTAAACGATAAGAAATAATATAGTCTTGTGGGACCTTGTTAGATTCGTCTCAATATATATTTTTGAAATATTAACTTTTCATAATTTTTTCACATATAAAATAATAAATATTTATATTTTAAATCGTGATTTGTTGACCACCAAAAGTCAAAATGTGACAATCTTTTATGGACGGAGGAAATATATCATTAGTCCATTTCTTTTTATATATGAATTATGATCAACTATTTTAAAACGAAAAAAACACTGCCCAATACGTTCTCTCTCCCAAAAGCCACCAAATAATTTATACACACTCTCCAACAAACCATCTCTGTTCTATAATCAACATCGACCCGGCCCAGCAAAAATTTGTATGGTGAATAAGCTCTTATCGATATGCATCCTTCCTTTTTGGAGTTGGAGGCAACAAAGTTGATTGCTAACCAACTAAATGACATAGGATCAACCACATGTAAATTGTGCCATTCTCGACAAAAGTCGAGCTTTTTAGTTCTGGAAATAAACTTTATGGAGGGGAAATTGCAAAATATTTGTTTATAATACAAAAGATTAATTTCATAAACAAATTTTTTAGACTATGCATTGTATGGAGTTGCGGTTGGTAAGGGGTGGTAACCGGGGCAAGCAGAGAATGGGGAAAATAAAAAGGTTTTTTTAATTATTTCTTATTTAGTCATTTTACATTTATGATTCACTTAAAAATAAGTGGTTTAGCATTTGCAACGTCTACTTTATGAATTATTTAAAAATATCCCCCTACTTTTAGCAATTGAGAGTACAATATTAGGACTTTGTACCTAACCTTGCAAGATTAGCCATTGGTATCTACTAATACCATTTCTGGTAGAACAATAATACTAATCACTAAAAAAATCAAATCCCGTACCAAAATTATTGTCATAAAATAGGATAAAGTCGAACACTCTTTACACGCAGATGCCAATTACCAAAACATAATCACATGCTTGCTTCAATTACTTCTTGTCTTCTTCATGGGCTAATGGCTGAGAATTTGAGTTGAATAGCATCCATCAATGGTGCAAATTAACTTAGAGCACACATTTAAAATTTTTAGCAGAATAGTACAAAAAAAGAGAGGATAAAATGTCTAATTTACCCTTCCCTATAAAACTAAAGAACTTTTTAAAGATTTTTTTCTATTTTTTTAAATATATTTTACAGATTTTTTTTTTCAATTTCTTTCTATTTTTTTCGATTTCTTTTCGATATATTTTTCATTTTTTCGATTTTTTTAAATTTTCTTTTTCTTTTTTGTTCAATTTTTTTTTTGATTTTTCTTTTCTTTTCTTCCATCTCATTTCATAGTGAAAATGTTTGATTTTAGTGTTGTTTTAGCAAAAAGTTTTGGTTTTGATAAAAAGGTTTAGCAAAATCAAACTTTTTTTCCTATCAAGATTGAAATGTTTTTGCCAAAATCGAAACTTTTAGCCAAAATAACTAACAAAACTGAAACTTTTAGACAAAATAACTACCAAAATCGAATCTTTTTGCTAAAACAATTATCAAACTCGGACTTTTATGTGAAACAACTAACAAAATCAAAACTTTTTTACTCTGAAAAACAAATTGAAAAAATCGAAAACAAATCTAAAAGGAAAATAGATAAAAGTCGAAAATAAACCGAAAAAGAAAACTGAAAAAAAAATCGATAAAAAAGAAAAGAGAAAATCAAAAAAAAATCGGAAAAAAACTCTTAAAAAAAGCTCCAAGTTTGTAAGGGGGTGAGTTAATCGAATAGCCTAGTGACCAAAAGGTCATGCTCATCGCTAATTTACAAAAAAAAAAGTTTATAAGGGGGTAAATTAGTCATTCCATCACTCTTTTGTGTTATTTTGCTGAAAATTCTAAATGTGTGCTCTAAGTTCATTTGCACCCTTCATTGGTGCTATTAACGAATTTATCGCTCATGGCTATCCACACCACTAGGCATGTTATCGAATCGGTCTGCTCGCAACACTAAAACCTGCTTCTTTTCTCATTCGATTCGAATTTCGAATCGATTCTGATTCGTTTCTACAAGCTCTAAATCATTTGCACTAGCTCGTTAAAATCGTTTATGAAATTAATTTTATTAAAGTATTGTTTTAATTCGAACCAGTTATGTTTCGTTCGTATTTCGTTGCAAATCACTCGTTAATCGTTCGTTACAATCGTTTATAATATTCATTTTTATTTTAAAAAGTATACCAAACATAGTCTAACTATCTGATTTGCGAGTGGAAAATGGATTACAATCAAAACGATTAGCAATCCGAGCGAGTGGTTTTTATTTCCAACCTCTTAACAAGCCGATTTTTTTATATGATTTTATTTTGAATCGGATATGAATTAAACATTCAAACCGGTTTATAAACGAACCGGTTTGAAAGTGAAACCGATTTAATTAACAAGCCGAACTAGTTTGGGCCAAAACCGGCTCGGATCGCTTCATTAACAGCACTGCACACCACACACCTGTAGTGCATCTCAACGGTAGATCGCCCATCATCTCCAGGATACAGAAATATCAATAGCACCATTTATGATTAGAATTTTTGTAAACACCAGTCACCACTCACCAAAGCCCTCCAGTTCTGACATTTAGGGGTCCGGGCCAAAATTATGAAATGGACCCTTATAACTGTTTGTAGTTTTGGATTTAATATAAAACAATTAACTATTTGTATATCTAAATTATATGAAATTTGGAAATTAATTGGTGAATACCAAAACATAGTCAAATTCGTCCTCAAAATACCAAAAAAGATTCATCTTTGATAAGAGTCTATGGGGTTCCACTCTAAAACCAATTGGCAATAGAGGGAGTAGCCCAAGATCTTATATATTAACCCGGGAGGACATCGACTTTCGATGTGGGATGTGCATCTTAACACTCCCCCTCACGTGTAACCCAATCATCGGCGGAACTTTCATCGCCGTTATTAATTGCCGGAAACAACATCGGCGGGTTACACGTGCCTCAATAACTCGGGTCTGGCTCTGATACCATGATAAGAGTCTATGGGGTTCCACTCTAAAACCAATTGGCAATAGAGGGAGTAGCCCAAGATCTTATATATTAACCCGGGAGGACATCGACTTTCGATGTGGGATGTGCATCTTAACAATCTTAAACAAAATTTTAAGTTATATGATTATCTTCTCAATTTAAGTAATATGTCTATCAAGTATTTTTGGTTGAACTAGGTATCTTTTTTAATTTAAACAAGCATTTTTAACCTATCCGATATCTTTTTATTAGATGTGGTCTATATTATATTGCGCTAAGTAAGTTGGTTGTGGACTATATTATATTGCGCTAAGTAAGTTGGTTGTGGACTATATTATATTGCGCTAAGTAAATTGGACCCATTCGAAAATAATTGGATGATGATAAAATGATCAACGATTGGCATTCCTTATTTCTATTCAACAAGGTATGAATAGTTCCTTTATTTTGTTGTTGAATTCTTGCTTTGGAATAGGTGGAAGAAAAGGGAAGGGACAAAAGAAAGATCTTGTTGTTTCTTCAGCAATTTCTGATATCTAGTGGACCTCTCTCATCATATTGCAGCAGGGACATTGGGCATATTGGCGGGTTTATTCCACCTTAGCGTCCGCCCACCACAACGTTGGTTGTGGTGAAAGTATAAAATATAGGCCTGTGATTTTCGGAGAAGTTACGGTTTTTTTTAAGATTTCTCTGAATGTATAAATCTACACCAATGTGTACATTACAATGATAGTCCTTTAGAGAAAACTTAATACGACTGTAAATTTCGACAATGATTTTTATACTCCATAATGACACTCCATTTTAGTGCAAAAGTGCACTAAAATAAATTACTCATATTTTTTATTATAAGATTCAAATTATATCTATAATAATTGTGTCTCATAAGTCATAATATAACTTCATTATTGCTTAATGATAAATTATTATATACATGTAATCATTAACTTATGTAGAAGATTACTCGAATATTGTATTATTATATATGTAGTATATTAAATTACTTATATATTAAATTATTGCATATTAGATTACTAGTGGATTACTCGCCTTTGAAATCGTTTATACTACATAGTCATATAATATATTATTGTATTAGTACATTATTTGTATAATAGACTTCTAGTATGTAAAGATTATTGTACAACTATACCCGTATAGTAGATTAATTGAATCCCGTTACATTTTTACCTGGATTGTCACAAATATCCTAATTGCAAATAGTATGTTTTTTTTTTTTTTTTTGTAAATTAGCGATGAGGTGAGTTTCGAACCCAAGACCTTTTGGTCACTAGCAAGAGCCTTTCCACTAGACTATTCGATTAACTCAACAAATAGTATGTTGAACTAGTATCGATAAAAATATCATAATATGGTGATACCGTAATTATAAATTACAATTGATTATAATATAATTATAAATACATGAAATTTTTTAGTTAGAATATGATAAGAAAATATCATAATATGGTAATAGAATGACTACCAAGTATAGTTGAATGTAATATAAATATAAAGATATGAAATTGTTTAGTTAGAATATTGTAATACTATATTACTCATATAGTAAATTATTGTGCTACCGTATTTCTCGTATATTATATTATTGTTAATAATGAAAAACAAATGAAATGACAATTAATGGTGAAGTACATTTAATGAGAGACCAAATGGGAACCTTGTGTACATTATTAGGGCCCGTTCGTGCAATGTTTATTACTATAAGTTATCACCACTCAAAATTCTTGCAAATAATATTTTGAACCCAAAAATATTAAATATTACATTTTGGCCCCGAAGTATAATGAAAATTCTATTTTTACCCCAAAAATATTTCAAAAATTCTATATTTACCCCAAAAGTTCTAAAAATTATATTTTGGGTCAAAAAGTCTTAAAACTTATGTTTTGGACTCAAAACCTTCAAATACTAACAAAAGTATTAAATTATGGACTAAATGAGAACCATGTATAAATTACCAGGGACCCTATCTATAATATATAGTACCGCTCACTGAGACGAAAGTGCAACATGAATCTATTTAGTGATATAATTGCTACATTTAACTCCATAATACACAGAATCAAAAGCTTTAAACAACAACTTATTGTTACCAACCACATTACAACTATTGACGTATGTTTGTTGAGTGAGATAACCAAAAACATTTATTTGACTAATAAGAAATGCTCATTCAACTTCTAAACAAAATCCACGAATTACAACTAAAAGACGGTTAAAATGGGAATTACATGTGCAAACTAAAGTATGTGTAATTTAGTCAAACCAATTAACCACTTCAATTAGAACCTAGATTCTTCCATTTGACATCGTAATAAATATTGGAGTATGTTTATATTCTTACACAAGATACTGAATATACAATAAATGGTTACCCCTATTACTATAGTAGGTCACTACTTCCAAATTCACAACTTATGTGTAGGGCAGCGTGTATGTTCCAGCCCAAACTTGTTTCTTCCCCTCTTTACCTATTGATACGTTAGTTTGGAGAGAGAGTTTAATTTTTGTATCACTTATGGATATGAAGATCAAATTACAACTTGACATTATTATTGGGACTATTTTGATAATTAACTTTATTGACCAATGGATAAAATCATACTGAATATGGGTAAACATATAACAGTAATAACAAACCCTGCTTTCCTATTACTTTTAAATTTGGATCAATCTGCAACCGATGACCAATATAGTGGACAAATTTACAATTTTTATACTTTCGGAGACCAAAAGACAATCTAAATCCGTGTTCGATGACCATTTTAGCAATCTTCTCCAATTTTTTCTTTTTTTTAAAAAAGGGGTTACCTTTTAATTTTATTAATACGAATAATCCATTACAATCACCAAACATCAGTACAATTCGAAAAGTCGTAAATTCAAGGAAAGAGACGACTAGCATCAAACTAGTGAGAGAAATTCTTCTCTCTGATCACTTCCTTGCTAGCAAGAGGGCTTGAACACGAAACCTCCGCTAGAGGTGTCAGCATGCTTGCCACTAGAGCAAGATGCTTCTTCAATTTATTATTAGGAAAGGTTGTTTAATAAGCGAGCAAATTGCTGAAATGGTCCCCGATAGTATGACCGAGTTGCACTTTGGTCCCCAATAGTTACACGGTTGCACGTTAGTCCCTGAAAGTGGCAAAAAAGTTGCACTTTAGTCCCCACGTCAAGTTTTACGTTAACATTTTAGGTTTAGGAGTTAAGATTGGGGTAAAAATATAATTTTAAAGATTTAAAGTTGATTTTGTTGCCCCAATTGGTGCCAAAATGAAACTCCACAACTCCCTCCCGCCAAAATTCCCTTTTCTCTTTACCCTAGTTAGGGTTGTGGACTTTCATTTTAGCACCAATTAGGGCAAAAAATCAACTTTACGTCTTAAAAATTATATTTTGACCCCTGTTTTAACGCCCAAACCTGAAATGCTAGCAGAAAACTTGATGTAAGGACTAAAGTGCAACTTTTTTGCCACTTTCGGGGACTAACGTGCAACTGTGTAACTATTGGGGACCATAGTGCAACTCGATCATACTATTGGGAACCATTTCGGCAATTTTCTCATTAATAAGCCATACAATTTGAGATACCTTAAAATATAACATTTGCTAATAACAACTAACAAGGCCTCAATCTATTTAGCTGTAAAATGTGCCAAAACAGTGCTACAACTATATATATATAGTGGCCAACTACCAAACGACTCCAGAGATTGTTACTTACAATTTATTATGCCACAGTAAATAACAATTGAATAATTGGTTATTCTATTTTATTTGAACAATTATATATAAAATATAGAATTAATTATACTAAAGATATCATAAAAGTGTGTTAATAAAGAGGAATTGTTGATTTGGTTTCAATAAGTGGGTAGTAGGTATGCATTTGATTTCTAATTTAACACTTACGTTAATTTGAGGGACTTTTGCAATTTTGAGACAATTTGGGGGATGGTTATACAATTTTAAGACTTTACTTGATCCCATAACTCTTTTGTCGATTTCTTTTAGATTTTTTTCAATTTGTTTTTTAGATTTTCTTTTCGATTTTTTTTCCTAGTAAAAAGGGTTAGATTTTGGTAATTGTTTTAGCTAAAAGTTTTGGTTTTGGCAAAAAACTTCGGTTTTCGTACTTTTTTTGCAAAAAATGTTCGATTTTGATAGGTGATTACCAAAAAGTTTAAGTAGTTTGCCAAAAAGTTTTGGTTTTCGTAGTTTTTTACAAAACGGTTCAATTTTAATAGTTGTTCTGAAAAAAATATTTGACTTTTGTAGTTTTTTCGCAAAAGATCCGATTTTGATAATTGTTTTGGCAAAAAGGTTCGATTTGGTAATTGTTTCGGCTAAAAGTTCCGATTTGGGCCAAAAAAGTTCGATTTTCATAGTTGTTTTGGCAAAATAATCCGCTTTTGGTAGCTGTTTTAGCAACAATGTTTGATTTTTGTAAAAACTATCAAAATCGAACACTTTTGCCAAAACTATCAAAATTGAACTTTTTTTTGCCAAAATCGGAACTTTTAGCCAAAACAACTACCAAAATTGGACCTTTTTGCAAAAAAAATAAAATCAAAATCAGATATTTTTTTGCAAAAAAAAACTACCAAAATCGGAATTTTTTTCCAAAACAACTATGAAAATCGAAATAAAAATGAAATCGAACCTTTTTGGCAAACAACTATCAAGATCGAACTTTTTTGTCAAAAAAGTACGAAAACCGAACTTTTTGCCAAAACTAATATTTTTAGCTAAAATAACTACCAAAATCGAACTTTTTTTACTAGGAAAAATAATCGAAAAGAAAATCCAAAAAAAAAAAGAAATGTTAAAAAAATTGAAAAAAAAGTTATGTGATCAAGAAAAGTCTTAAAATTGCATAACTACCCCAAACTATCTCAAAATTACAAAAACCCCCCAAATTAACTTTGGTGTTAAATTAGGGACCAAATACGCACCTGCTAGCCACTTCAGGGACCATTTACGAATCCGTATCACTTACTGAGACCAAAGTACAACAGTAACGGCCAATTAATGAAACCAAATCAGCAATTCCCTCTTAATATTATATAGGTAAAAAGCAAGATGTTATTATCAAAATAAAAGCTGTAGTAGTGGTGCGATTGCACTATCTCACTTAACATAATACGTTTGTCTTAAACCAAATCATGTAATGATGAGTAGCATCGAGGACATTAATTGGCTGGATGGAAATGGACGAAGATGATGATATATGGTTATATTAGTTTGATTATTATTAAGTTGCTTTTGTTTACTGATATGTCAAATTGTGCTTATTAAGAGTCCGTTAAAGAAGCCAAGGCTTGTATGCAATCATAAGGAATCCCGATACAAGTATTCGTCCGATCATTGAAATTTGTTTGGTTAATTATTACAACATTCGGTTCTATTCAATTCGATTATGTAAAGGCATGTGCAATATGGCAATGCGTATATTGGATGATATTCGTCGTGGCTTCAATCGATCATGCTAAAAACGATTAATTTATGTTGATTGAGACATAAATTATCTTGGTAATTTAGCATATGCCAAAGTTAACGAAAATAGGAGTAATATATACATTGATAAGTGTCCGTTGAGAGTTGAGAATGCTGCGTATGTAGTAAAATTCAGAATAAAAGCTAGTAGAAAATAGTACACGTACGCCCTGATGAGGATGTAGTAGTATTAATTGTGCTAGTTTGATGTAATGGAAAATAGAGTAAAAGACAGCCTTCGAACACTTAGCTTAGGTGTACGGTCTATTCAAGGTCAACTTGGTCTCATTCCATTAATCACTTTCCCACCTCCTCCTGTTTTTCTAAGTACTTTTTTGTACCTCAAATTAATATTAATATTTCAAACATTTCAAACACAATTGTTAATGTAATTAAATTGAAACAATGGTACGATGAGTGGCAGGTGTGGGTATGGGCCGGGTCTGCCTGAACACATACACATAATACTTCCTTCAGTATTTAGATTAGTGTGTTATCTTATCTTATATGCATACAAACTCCTTTTTTACAGATATCAGGAACTCCAATTTATGATGTCTGCCTTTAGTACAATAACAAAATCCAAGAAAAAAAACTCCAATCTACAAAATATATGCTACTAGGCCTGTGAGCAAACGTCTTGGTTCGAAATTATTCGACGTATTCGATTCGAAAATATTCGGCTCAAAGTATGTTCGAAGGCATGATACTGATACCTGAACCTTGATTTTTAGGTATTTCCAAAATCGAGACGAACGGTTCGATTTAGTCCGGCTCGATCACCCCCCTCCCCCGTCATTAAATAAGAGGGTTGAACCATTGTGGACTAATATATGTATTCCCTTCAACCCACATATATTCCCACATATAAATCCTAATAACTATATATGTATTTAATGATAAAATCCTTATCAACCCACATATATTCTCTTATATGTACAGTGTACTCCTCTCATTCTTTCATCTCTACTCTCCAGATCACCCTCCCCCTCCCCTACGCCCCTCCCTCATCTCTTCTCTTCTCAAAAGCTGCTACCCCACCCCGCTCCCCCTCATGAGGCATGCCTAGCCTTGTGATCAAACGTCTCTGTTCGAAATAGTCCGACGTATTCGACTCGAAGTATGTTCGAAGGCATGATACTGATACCTGAACCTCGATTTTTAAGTATTTCCAAAATCGAACGGTTCGGTTCGAAAAGGTTCGAAGACATGATACCGAACTCGAACCTTGCAAATATTCGACTCGATTCGGCTCGATTACAGGCTTATATGCTACATAGGACTGTAGGAGTATGATATGTGTATGAATGTAGATAATAATGTTTAAGATCAGAGTATAATCATTATTAGGAATAATATTGGTTAGCTCACCCTCCTACTAAATTTTAATTCTAAGATTACAATAATTATTTTGGTGGTTCAGGTGTACATGACATGCGTTTGTTAATTAAATTCAATGCATATTTCATGTGTTCGGTATCTTTTTTAGTCTAAAAAACACAACATACAAAATGTATGTTGTCACATTAAAAGTATATTTACGAATTCTAGATGCACTCCTGAGCTCTTAACTTGACCAGATAAGTGACATTATTTATTCTATATACTCCGTATTATATTTTCTACATGCACTTAATATGTAATGAGAACGATCTAGAGGTGGACTTAAGACTTATTCTTATATATACTCCAAATAATAATACTTTCTTCGAAAAAATTATCAAGTGTTTATCGAAGTTATCTAATAAGCTAAAAGATCGGAGAAAACTAAGATGATATGTATATCCTTCTAAAAGCCTACCATGAGTACTATATATAAGTAATTCTTCCTTTTCATTTTTTAATTACACTTCAATTTCATCATACTATGTTTTAATTAATTAAAAATTTATCTTACAAACTAATTTTTCTCTCCTTTTTCACAATTAAAAAGAAATTAGATCTTGAAACGTTCAAAAAACAAAATATTTCGATGCCTAAGAAAATGAGATGAGTGAACTCAGTGAAGTAAAAATAAAGTAGAGTTCCTACTCCATAAGAAACTGAGTAAAGCTTATCATTCTCAGAATCATATAAATCATTTCGCATAATTTGATATACTATTATTTAATGTGAGACAAATCAATCAAATCCAAACCAATACGAACACAGAACACCAATCGGAAATACTCCTACGTAGGTTGACACTTCGCATTGTCATCAGTTGAAAATGATACTACAAGCCAATATATTAGAGTGAAGACATCAAAGACAATTATTTCAATTTGCTCTAAGGAGTGGGAAAATATGATTGGAATGATAAAATTTACTTGTAACAGAATTAATTTACTATTCAACTTTTATTAACAAGAGGAACCACCAAATCACACCAGATACCCATGACCATGAATGAGTATTTATTGTTTTAAATGTAGCATTATATTTTATAATGTAAATTAATATGTTTGTATGGTGCTAGGGAGGTTATTGCACCAAAAAAATCCGAGGCAATTGTCCTGTCCTTGAGCACCATACAAGCATATTGATATACATAATTAACACTTTGCTTCATTTAAAAATGACACAACGTTAACACATAATTTATTCATGTGGCTTACAATCTATAAGAGAAGCTCAAGCAACACATACTTATTATTGAATGAAAAACATATTAAAGATTCAAGTCATCAAAACAATTTTTCAAATAATAACTATCGTTCTAAGATGTATTCATAACTGGCATACATCTTTGCCCTCTAATCATATATACTTCATTCGCAAAGGCAGGCACAACTACTTGATCTTAAGATAAAACAAAATAGTTGAGAAAATAACATGTGAAAATAATGATGAAGGGCACATTATGAGAAATATTTGAAATGTTAGTCATGATGACATACATATATCTAATTCATCATGAAACATTATCTTTAGACCGCCGATGACATATACAAGAGGTAATTGCTGAAATGGTCCCAGTAAGTGGGTGTCCGTTGCACTTTGGTCCCTGTAAGTGGGACCGATGCGCAAATGGTCCCTGATATTGTGTAACTGGTGCGGAAATGGTCCCTATTTTAACGGATCCGTTAGTTTTCAACGTTTTTGATATTTTTAAGGTAATTCTGGGGTGATTTCATGATTTTGAAGAGTTTTGGGCATCCTGGGTCGTGTTGTAGTTTGAAACTTCAAACGGCTATAACTTTGCGCTCAGGTGTCCGATTGGGATGAATTTTATACCGATTTCATGTATTTTTTCGAGACGAATCTAATAGCAGACAGCCAAAGGTGGTCAGGGTCATTTTTTTCCCTCAAAAACCCTTTTTATGGCTTAAAATGATATTTTTATGATTCACACTACATTTTTTAAATCTTCAAAAGATTTTATGATTCCCATCCAATAACACTGTTTTTTTAAGTACTATGATATTACTTTAGAAGCTTACTTTATCGCAATTAAGCATACAAAAGGTTGGTAGGATATAAGTAAGGTTAAAATATATATCATTCCACAAAAACTTGTCATAATTGATTAACTAAAGCAAAAAAACAAATCCCTTTCTAGAATAGGATCTAAGAAGTAAGCACCAAAAACCCTTTTATGGCTTAAAATGATATTTTTATGATTTACACTACTTTTTTTAAAATCTTTAAAAATTTTATGAGTTTCATCCAATAACATTGATTTTTTTACAATAGGATCTAAGAAGTAAGCATCAAAAGAAAAAACATAGTATTTTTAGTTAAAATACTCTATAAAGGGATGATAAAAAGATAAAAGTAAGCATAGAGACTTCGAAATCACCGTTGGTTAACTAAATGGACTTGTTTTTGCTTTAGTTAAGCAATTATGACAAGATTTTGTAGAATGGTATCTATTTTAACCTTACTTTTATCCTACCACTTTTTTGTATGCTTAATTGTGATCAAGTAAGCTTTTAAAGTAATATCATAGTACTTAAAAAAACAATGTTATTAGATGGGAATCATAAAATCTTTTAAAATTATGAAATCGCCCAAAAAATGAACTCAAAAATATCAAAAACGTTAAAAACTAACGAATCCGTTAAAATGGGGACCATTTCCGCACCCGTTACACACTATCAGGGACCATTTGCGCATCGGTCCCACTTACAGGGACCAAAGTGCAACGGACACCCATTTACTAGGACCATTTCAGCAATTACCTCACATATACAACACAATTTGGCTATTATTATTATTATTATTATTATTATTATTATTATCTAATGTTAGCTGACATATCGTCGTTGATAGTAGCTAATGTTACAAGTTGAAATAGGAAAATGATTACAAATGATGCAAATATAATGCAGTCATATATATGATGGCATAAAGAAAATAAGAAATTTTATTGACAATCTAAATCTTGAAAAATAGCATTAAGAGATGTATGATTACTTATAATGGACAGTAATTTTTGTATAATTATTTGACAATCTAAATCTTGAAAAAAGAAACCATCAACTTACACATACTGAAAATGCTGGTGTATCAGCAAACCATTGTAATACCATAGTCATATCAACAGATTAGAAATTGTATCAGCTGCACTAACATACACCATTCTTACACAAAAATTTACAGATCATAATACACTTGTCTGGTATCATGTAGATTACTGACAAATCAATATGCATATAATTTAAACATTTTCTTCATCATAAAGGGGAAACAAAACCATCTTAGGTTAAACATGCAAATTAACAGACAAACGATCAAATAATATCTAAATTCATACCCGAAAATTGAGTCTTAGCTTGCCTGTGGTGGAAACACGACCTCTTGCCAAAATCCACCAGTCATCATCCTTCACAATTATCTTTTCTTTCTTCTCCGAAATCGCAACTCATGAAACAAGGAAACAGCATAAATTAGATCTATATAACTTCCTTCAAAATCAACATCCAACATGTGAAATGTAACATCTGGGAGCTCAAAACTAGCAGAAAAAGCTTGAAACAACATATTATATATAGTTCATTTTCAATTTATTTTATTTTTCAGACAGGAACCACAGTAACTCCATACTCAAATTAGGTTAGGGTTACAAGATATATTTAGCCTTAATTTATTACTTTTTTCAGCTAAACAATAACGGAACCTCAGTAACTCCATACCCAAATTAGATTAGGGTTATGAGATCTATTTGGCTTCAATTTACTTTATTTTTCAGATAAATATTTAAAAGATCTCAGTAACTCCATACTCAAGTAGGTTAGGGTTAGAAGATCCATTTAGCCTTAATTTAATGAATTTTTCCAGCTAAAAAACAAAGGGATCTGAGTAACTCCATACCCAAATAAGATTAGGGTTAAAAGATCTTTTTAGCCTCAACTTATCCTGTTTTTCAGCTAAAAAATGGGATCTCAGTAACTCCAAATTAGGTTAGGGTTACAAGATCTATTTGTATATTTCAACTAAAAAACAAAGGGATCTCAGTAACTCTATATCCAAAACAGGTTAGGGTTACAAGATCCATTTAGCCTCATCAATTAAGTTAATTTTTCAACTAAAAAAACCAAGGGATCTCAATAACCCCATACCCAAATTAGGTTAGGGTTACAAGATCTACTTAGCCTCAATTTTTTTCTAAATTTTTGAACTATAAAAAAACAAAGAGATCTCAGCAACTTCATACCCTACTTAGTTATGGCTATTATAAGATCTATTTAGCTTCAAATTGTTGTATTCTTCATCTCAAAATTTGAAGTCCATACACCAATCTTGAAACTGAATTAAAAAATAAAAGACAAAAAAATCATTTTAGGCTATAGAAATTGAGAAGAGAATATTAATTTAATAAATTGTTGAGGTAAAAATTGGACAAGTACAAAAAAAGTACGCAGTCTCTTCTGAGAATGGTACTAATTATGCTAGTTTCAGTTAAAAGGCTTGAAAACAATAATGAAGAGAGAGTAATGAGTAGTGAGTAGGCATATACTTCGTCTCTTCAACTCATGGAACATCAGAAATCACATCTCAACTCAATCTCCTGTTTTTTTAGTACTTTTTGAACCTTAAAATAATATTCAATCTCTATTTTCTGCCGGCTAATATCCCAACTGCATATGTATTATGTAGTATTTACAAACAAAGCTTTAAAAACAAATATTAATAATAATACTAAAAAATTATATGCATTTAATATATGTTATATGTATATCTGTGGTAGGTGTCACAGTCCCGTAGTGCAACTCCAACACATACATACATACTTCAATAGATCCTTAACAAAATTTAAACAAC
This sequence comes from Echium plantagineum, assembly GCA_003412495.2. Taxonomy (NCBI): domain Eukaryota; kingdom Viridiplantae; phylum Streptophyta; class Magnoliopsida; order Boraginales; family Boraginaceae; genus Echium; species Echium plantagineum. Next base: position 5,235,862 of record CM016563.1, on the reverse strand, counting down.
AGAAAAATTTAATACTTCCTTCATTTCCAATTATAGATTTCAAAATTGATTTATTGTGAGCATCTACCTAAACTAACAAAAGGGTATGGAGTTTGGTTTTTTCAAGAAACTAACAATCGCAACTATAATGATGTATGCAATGCTTTAGTAGAACAAAAAAATCAACAAATGCAATCTTTAGAAATCCAATCTTGTTATTACAGGATACTTGAGTTGCGCTTGTGGTGATTCTTCAAGGAGCTGTGTAGCCAAGGTGCGAAAGGAGCGAGGCTCGGAACGAAGCAAGAAAATAGATAGGGAAGCTGACAAGAAGAGTAGTGAGCAAACGCACAACAAATGCATATACACAATATACTATTGCATGCATGTGCTCACTCTCTTCTGTCAGTTTTCTTGACCCCCTTCATTCGTTCCTCGTCTCGCTTCGATTGCTTCATCTTGGGCACACACTATACAAATGAACAAGGCTCATGCCATTGCCTCGTTAAATTTATACACAACCCCTTGGCCAGATCTATATAATGTTCTTGTTTTGGAAAGAACCCTTTAATTCTATGGGTACATAAACCAAGAATTTATTAGGGTTTCACACTTTCACATACATATCTAGCTAGGTACACTCTTATATTCTTTCTTGGTTGTTGGTCATGCAAACTTTATTTATTACATTGTGTGTATGGTTCATGTTTGGTGAATAAATGAGTGATGGGCTGATTTTTTTCTCAAGATTATTGAACCATCTCTAGTATAGATACTTCATGCAGATCAAAGAGATTAGCTGCATTAGAATAAATTTGATCAAGTTAAAATTATGAACCCTAGATAGAGGTTGTTTATGATAATGATGAAGCCTTTGGTATGTATATATAGAGAAGGTTCCTCAATAATAGTAAACAAATCATAACTCTGCTCTATTTCCTACATATTCTAGAGATACACAATAGGAAATACATCAATATAAACAGTCAATAACAGGAAACAAAATAACAAATGTCTAATAACTTAGATCATAAAACTGAAGATTGTGAAACGCTCAGATTAATAATAGGAAATACATTAATTTAGAGCTTAAAATTAATTAATGTACGTAACATTTTTTGTTAAGTTTATTTCTTTTTAAATAATTTTTAAATCTTAAATAAATTAAGATCTTATCAAAATTGTTATGAAAAAATTAAAACTTTTGACTTATTTTTCACCACTTGATGACCAAATTATAGATGATAAATCACACTTTATACATCACTCCAAATCAGTTTTACTAAGTTCTATCTCTACAAATTATTATTACATCACTCCAACTCAGTTAGCACTTTATTACATCCATATTTGTAATTTTCATAATTCAACATATATATTAGAAACATTCCATTTTAAAATAGAAAACCTATTAGAAGTTACAAATAACAAGAAAATCTAGCAAGAGAGAGCGTAAGTTTGGTTCACCCAAATGTATCTTGTCAATTTCTAGAACTCCACCTGAAAATATAAAACAAGGAAAGAATTCAATGAATTGAAGATCAAGACAACATATATAAAAGGAAAAGGAACAACAATAACAATTCAAAGCAACAATAGCAAGAAAATCAAAACATCACTTTCTTTTAGGACACTATTATTAGTCGTCTTCGACAACTTCAATATTCTCATCGAAATTTACAAATAAATACATCATCCATCCCTAAATGATTGTCACATTTTGATTTTTGATGGTCAACAAAACATGATTTAAAACGTAAATATCTATTATTCTACATGCGAAAAAATTATAAAAAGTTAATATTTCAAAAATATATATTGAGACGAATCTAACAAGGTTCCACAAGACTATATTATTTCTTATCGTTTAATGGGAATTCATGGTCAAATTTTATTATGTTCTACTAACAAAAGTCAAAATATGACAATTTGTTAGGTACGGAGAGAGTAATTATTTATTGAAGGCTTTTGGGAGTTAATAACGTACAAATCTTTTTTTTTTTTTTTTAAAGAAAAGAAATTTTATTAACAATCACCAAACAATTACACACTAGCTACTAAGCTAGCTCACCCACAACAACTACACCTAACAAAGAATGGCCATACTGAAATTCCAACTGAGGCAAATATCCCAGTTGGCTCTAGTTCTAAGAACATTTCTCCACCCATTCACACTGCTCCTTTTTTCCCCTGAATATTAACATTTATACAAGGATATCAAGCGGAAAGCCCCAATCAACACAAATCTCCCAATTTGTTTTATTTCTTGGGATCCTCCAACTACAAACACTACCTCTTATCGTAACTATACAACCATGGACAATACTATCAACATTTCTACTACCATTCTCAAAACACAGGAGAAATCTTGCTGTTTAATTGATCTAACAGGAGAGAAAATTGAAGGCTTTTGTCAAAGGAAATTACTAATTTATAGAAATGGTCCCACTAATTAATACAAATGGTGCAGTTTAGTTCTTAATTTGACTTGGACATTCAAAATAGACGGGAATCCGTGAAAATTGATTAATTTGAGGGCAAAAATATAAAATTTACTCCTTATGTTTGAGAAACAAGTGCATTTTTAGGGGAAGGCATAATGTCGAACAAACTTTTGTCAAATGTATATATTCTATGGGTTTTTCTAAAATGTGCCCTTAGGGTACAGGTTAAGAAATTAATAAAAGAACATAATTATTAGTTAATTGTATTTGAAATTTGAATATTACCTTATATGCTTATGAATGTTACCTTATACGCTTACGAATGTTCAATTATATTACCACTTGTTTGAATAAATATATATAAATAATAAATTTTGTACCATTTTTTAGGTGCTCAATTTTTTTTTATTTTGGCCACAAATTAAGTTGTAATCGCGTTTTCCCCTAACATAAGAACTAAATATATATTTTTGTCCCAAAATCAATTAATTTTCACACATTCCCGTCTATTTTTAACATCTAAATTATTAACTAAATTAATTTTCACACATCTGTTCTCTTTTACTTGTCGTTCTAGCCATTTGCACATAGATTAAGAAAAAGTAAAAGAGAGTCAAAAAGTACATTGGAAATGTAAAATTACAATCAATTGATACTATATAATTGGTTGTTTGACAAATTCAAAGTAAAAAGTAATTAAAAGATACATTGAAAATATAAATTTGTAATTAATTAATCTAAAACGAAAACTATTTAGAAACAAAAATCTGAGGCTAGAACAACAAGTAAAAGAGAACGGAGGGAGTACCAGTTATACTAATTAGTGAGACGCGAACTAACTATTAGCTGAACCCAAAATATAACTTGCAATATATATTAGACTATTCTAACAATTTTCTCTCTATAGGCCACATCCACAACATCACAATCAAAAACTTGATTAAATTGTACTAGTAAACGATACAATAAATTCTCTTAACCTAAATCTGTTAAGTAAAAAGATTCTCACTATCACCAAATAACGGTTGATCATTTTCACTAAGAAAACAGAGCTTTTCAAATTGTGAGTGTTTGATGAACACAAAATTGCCTGCTTCTTTCGAGGGCTCTACATGTTGCATCACATTACAATCTACATGAACCAAGAGCAGCCTACTGGACAAAATTGGTGCACTTTCTAATGAGGTAATTATTAGAATGATTTAGTAAGTGAGTTATTATTTCACTTTAGTTTAATAAGTGACATCAATGTATAAATAATTATTGAAAGTGTATAACAGATATATAAATGACTCATAAATTAATAATTGCGTCAATTTTAAACTGTTATAGTTTACCTTTCTATTAATTTTACAATTTTAATCAAAACTAAGACAAATTTAAGTTTTTAAATTTAGAGTTATATATCTTCCCATGATCGTCAATGAAAAAATTTGAGGTTATTTTGAAATCGTATGATCCCCTAAATTATAAGAACATCTATCTTATGTAATGTGGGAATGATGAACTCGATGTTGCCAAAATGAAGTCCCATGTTCCTCAATTTGAAGTTCCATGTTCTATTTTTTAAGTGATTATTCTAAAAATTAGTTCTATATCTTATGTTTGAATTATTACCCTTATGTTAATTTCTATTTCAATTTAATAATTCTACTTTAACTTTTTATATGTTAAGTAATTTTATTACTTATTACATTTTAATTCATTATTAATAATTATTAATGATAATAATGATTTAAGTAAATAATTTTTTGTTAATCCAACTAAACTTAAAATTTAAAATAAGCTAAATGAGTCAAGTCGAGCTTTTACGGGATCAAGCCTAAGGCTCAACTAATGAATCAATTAAAAAAAAAATTGAGTTCGAACTCAGCTTAGCTCAGTGCAACTACATGATTGAAAATATATGTGACGCGCTTTAACTCATTAATTTATTCACACTCTCCAAGGAACCATCTGTTTTCCACTCAATATCGACCCGGCCCAGCCAAAAAATGTATGGTCAAGAGTCAAGACTCAAGAACCTAACCGATACGGTCCAATTCTTCCTTTTTGGAAGCAGCAAAGTTGCTTACCAAGTAAATGATAAAGAATCAACCACTTCTTCAATAAACTTTTTCAAGTTCCATTCTCTATAATTAACTCGCAAAAAATATAAATTTTAGGATTGGCAAATTAAATTGATAGTAGCACTCCTCTATTTGTAAATTTGAATCCGCTTTTACATTAAAAAAATTACATTGGATGTAGTTATTGACTCTTTTAATTTTACTACTTGTTTTTGTAACGACAATGAATGCTCTGTTTCATAGACATGGCTCATTTCTGATGTAATGTTATTTTTCTATAAAAAAAAAATGAAATGTCACCATCAATATATACAGTAAAAATTGTGAGCCATTATTAAAAATATTTATTTACAAAATAAAGAACAATAATTTTATAACCAAACTTTCCTAAATTACATCTCAAACAATTACGAAGATAAATGTAAGATATAATTCCTTCTCGGCCTTTTGGGGTATGAAGTTGTGGGCAAGCAAAGGTTGAGGAAACTGAAAAGGTCTTTCACTTTATTCCCTATTCACTCATTTTACATTCATATATTTGTACTCATCAATCAAATTCTGTGCTCATCTTCTAAAACAAAATTTAACAGCATCACGAAAAACTAACTCTAGTGGGAGGAATGAGATACATTAAAATGGTTAAAAAATGATGAATTCTTTAAAACATGGACCATAAAACAGGGTCTTTACCATCATTATGTATATAGAACGGGCGAATGACAAAAACAAGAGAAAACTACTGAAATGATCTAAGATAATATATGTAAACTGTACTTCGATATAAATGGTGTACTTTAATGCTGATCTAATTTTGACGTTAAAAAAGACGAAAAATTGTGATTATAATTCAATTTTAAGCAAAATCAAATACTTTAGTCATTACTTCAGTGAAAAACGCCTTTACAACTTAATTTGAGAATAAAACCAAAATTTGAGAACGGTCTAGTAGTTGTCCGAATTTTGAGTCATTACTTCACGAAAACACGATTCCACCTTAAATTGTTAACAACCAAAAAAATTTGAAAATGGTCGCAATAATTGTTCAAATTTTGGTTTTGTTACCAAATTAAACTGCAATCGCATTTTTCCCTAAAATAAAAACTAAATATTTGATTTTGCCGCAAAGTTCAGCTATAATCACAGTTTTTCGCCTAATTTTTAGGACAAAACTAAATTACAAACTAAACCACACTATTTCTTCAATTAATGAGACTATTTCCCCAGACCATCCATTTAATAGGACCAAAATTGAACTTACAAGTATTATCTGAAACCATTTCAACAATTTTCTAACAAATATATATCTATATATAAAAAATTATACACGCTATATAGTCCGTTAAAAACATAAATCACAAATATACAAAAATGAATAGGGTAGCAACATCGACCTGATGTTGAGAACATGAACCATTTAAACCTCTCCCTTAGTGGATGCTTTCTCCCTTTTTAGCAATTGAGAGTACAAAAGTTTAGAAATTTTCACCTAACCTTGCTCAATTAGCCAACAGCTCTAATGAGCTGTACTCATTACCATTTCTGGTTGAACAATAATACATTTCACTAAAACAACTAAATTAACTTCCAAAATTGTTGTCATAAAATTAAATAAAGCCAAGAAACTTTACCAGTAGATGCCAATTAGCAACCATAATCACATGCTCGCCTCATTTACTTCTTCATGTCTATCTACACCACACACCTGTAATGCATCTCAACGGCAGATCGTCCATCGCCAAACGTACACAGCATTACTATTCCTACCATTACAACCAAATAAATTAAGGAAACACAATTATTCAAAGCAGGTTACCAAGAACTAGGAACAATGCTTAGCTCCCACTCAAACTTCAATTGAAGGTGCTTTCCTCAGTTCTGAAGTTCACGAGACAACTTGTTGTCTTTAAAGATTCCTTACAAGATTTACAATTATTGATTGGCAGACTGCAATTTATTTTGGGTGGATGAAACAGTTCAATTATTTGTTCTACATCTACATGCATCTAATCTGCAGGTAGAATGATCCATCATTTCAAAAAAATAATCATGAGTACTACATATAAGTACTAAACTAATGTTCACGCCCCGCCTAAGAAACAGAGTAAGGCTTATTCTAGTTGGCATGGAACGTGTGCGATATAGGGACTACGTACTTTGCAATTCTATGAAATGTTTAATCTGTTATGACATTTGCAATATGCCCATATATATATATTGGATGTCATGCATCACGGTTTCACAATCTCTTCAATTCATTTCTTCATGCAACTCTGACATAATTTTAATAACAGATGCAACCTTAGTGATGAGATAATTGTGAGTTGTGACTACATCCTCGATCGAAGAATAGAAATTCCAACCCTGTCACTGACCTGCCATAGAAGTATAGGTTTGCTTCTCACAACATCTTCGTGCCCCTATTTCCCTCATTAGTATAAACGGGAGAGGAATAGTTGATGACATAATACTTCCTTCTTAATAATCAGGAGATGCTTGGGCGAACGCCTTACTTGTGTAACGACCATCTTTGAACATTGAGAGACATTCTGGTCTTCAACGTGGGGTTATGGATATTTGTATAATCAGTCTGTCAAAGTTTTCTGCAGCGATCTTTGCCAAAAAGTTTCATGGAAAGTGGAAACACATATAGTCACATGCCATTCAGGCTTCCTGCTCTGATTCGTGTTCCAAGCCAAAATCTTATGTGTTGAACATAAATCTAAGCTGTGCAGTTTCCATTGGCTTGTTGTCTAACTACCTATTTGAACATGAAGAAGCCATCTTACGTTGGTTATCAAGCTGCATCGGCTCCAGTTTAGTGTAAACCAAGAATGTTGATGAAGCAAAATTTATTGCTCCGAACAGATATCTCAATCCAAGATCAAAACAAACCTGCAAAACAAGGGAGTCATTGAAAATAATACAACTTCGAAAGTATCACTGATGTCACATTAGAAGCATAAAATGACAGAATCATAATACATAGTGTTATTTAGAGCGTTTCTAGACAACAAGAAACAATAACTTCTATTTGAAGATACAAGCGAAGTGTCATGCACCACAAGTAATAATAACATGATAACACCCAAAATGATTCAAACCGATGTGAACAAATGCAGAGCAGTGAAGAAGTATAACTCAACTACAAAATTACGTAGTGTAGAGTATCAAAAGTTTAAGCAACAGCTCACCTAATTAGTATCCAAGTATTGCCATTAAATGTAGGTTAACCAAGATACTTCAAAATGAATATTAACAGGGGGCACAAACAAGCTCGAAGACTTGCGTCAAATGCACATTATTTTCTTAATCATAGACCAAGCTACATGCAACTGACATATGTTTGTTCATTGAATTTAGCCAAATACACCTACAGCAGAGGTGAAGGCTGCCCTGTTCCACAGCAGCCTCGGCAACCAGTAAACTTTTTATTTATTTATTAATTTTTATTAAATAACATATATCCCTTCTACAATAATGACTAGATGGGTACTAAGTTCAGCAACCAGAACTATTTGGCTATAAGTTCTGCAACCAGATTATTTTAAGTATCCAGTCCTAACGCTACACATAATTTGTAATATTGAGATAAAGAAATATGGGGGTAGAGTGTACACATTGGTGAAAGACAAAAAAGTATTTAAGCCACAAATTATATTGAAGGCATATTCCAGCCCAAACTAATTTCTTCCCCTCTTACCGATCGATGGACAAAATCATAATGAGTCTTGGTAGACATAATACACCCATATTACTTTCAACTCCACTAACTTATTACCAAAGGTTGTATGATAAGCCACACTTCTATGCGTAATCTATTAATTGAACTTAAACTTCACTCCCTCCTAAACATAAATTTTGGTAAAACAAGGCCACATCTACTAGCTATAAAATGTACCAAAACTACAAATGGTCAACAAGATTGTAATATATAGTAATATTAGTTGAACAATAAAATGTAGCATGATAACATTTGTTGATCATTAAATAAGAGGAACTACACTTAGTACCAAAAGAATTCATACAGCCCTTCGGCAAATATGATGAACACTAAAGAACCTATTAATTAGTATTTTTTTGCTTAAGATACGACCGGTGTTCATTTCTATTTGCAAGTATATTAAGTTGCCTAACTAACCTGATGAACAAAGTAACAAGCACCTTTGTAGTCAACACATCACATATTCTTAGAGATTAGTGAAACCCATAACGATAACGTAACTAAATAGTTGTGCTCATCATACTTAATTAAAAATCAGAAGTTCTCAAATAAAACATCACTAAGTACTACCATTTGTTGTCATCTTTATCCAAAACAATGCAAAGGTCGTATAACTGTGGCATCACCATACCATTTCTGAGTTAATTACTCCATTTGTTCCATATTATTTGATCTAACAAATATTTGGTTTTCCATAATAGTTTCTAGGTCACATATAATTGCAGGATTAACATTTCCATTTCTGTTTTCATATTAGCTATATCAATGACTTAATTTATTGAAATTATATCAATGAGGAGTACTACTTGAACTGGTAATATAAGTATACAGCTAATACATTGTAGGAAGATCAGAAAGCTAACATGGTCCTTTAAAGTCACAACTGAATTTTAATTTGTTCAAAAAAAAATAGTCAACCCTAGTGTCCTCATAAAAATTGATATCAGTAAGTGATGAAACTAGATATCAAAAGGTACTTACAAGAATTGATGGATTTTTTCGTCAATGCAGCCAAAGCCAGTATATATTAGACCAATCTAATATATATTTAGGAGGACACCTTGCTTCATCACTTGTAAATGATACTTCCAGGAACTGAACATTGCGAAACTAACGAAATAAATCACATTTAAAATATATTTTTATTATTGGAAAAGAAGTAAGAAGCTAGAAAATGATACAGCACACCAATATGTACAATCAAGAGAATGAATTCAGCATGCCCTACAGAGGAACAAAATTATGAGTCGTATTTTAACTATTAATTTCGTTGTAATAAAATTAATTCACTATGAATTTTTTTAGAAGAAAGGGTAACTACTGAACCAACACCATATAGGCTTACTGGTTTAGGAATCAAAGTAAAGATGCTACATTAAGACTAGCACAATACATATTAATTCATGCAAGGCCACAACAACTTAATTACAATCTGTACGATATTATATCAGCCAGTATCGCGTCTAAGTCTTTAAAATTAGATTTTTGCTTTTTGGCAGTTTTGCATACTAGAATTTATTAAAATGAAAAACCTAAAGGTATAACAACCGAACAAAAAAAGTCATAATTAACATTCCAAGATGTAATGTTAACTGGCATGCATCTTTGCCATCAATTCCATTAATTAGTCTATCGGCGCCATTTAAATTATATTGCCTCCTCTTTTGGAGAGTGGGAGCGAGAGGTAGGAACAACTTTTTGATCTTAAGAACATACGGAGTACTAGTTAAGAAAATAATATGTCAACATGAAAGCCTCATTGTAAAAAATATTTGAAAGCTTAGTGATAGCTAATACATGAAGCATTATCCCAAGACTGGTGACACCATAATGAATTGCCTATTGTATCAATCATGGACATATAGGGCACATGTGTGAGCTTTAGTTAATCATAAGTCGTAACAGTACTCCTTCAACACAGTTGATACTAACTAGTGTAATCTGTTGAAAAGGAAATAATATTACAAAATGATGCACAATGCAGCAAATTTAGACGCCAAGCTAGTGGAAATAAGCTAGTTCTTTTTATATAAAAAATGCATATTTTTTGTTGTTGAACCTACTAATTGTTCACAACTATATTATCCAAAAGTCAAATAATAGCAAGGGAGGCCATTTTTGGATTTTGGCCAAACTTCTCTTAAATTACGGACATCTATATGTATAGCAGATCTTCAAAGTTATGTACTCCTAACTGTTTGTTTCTAACAGATTTTATTAGTATATTGGTTGTCTCACAAAACAAGGAATCATACTATGGAGCTTTCACAATTGTAAATCATATTTCCACTGCTCTTATTTCCAAGGCTTACGTTCGATACCATTACCAAACGCATGTTTCATAGGTTGGCTATTGTTTTTTTTGGAAAAAGAAAACCCCAACGCATGAAACATTCGTTCAGTAAATTGGTGTTTTAAAAACATATACCCCCTTTCACAATATATTGACTTGAATTGGTTTTGGCCAACTTTAAGAACAGAAACGCCATAGTCATAGACTCATACCACTCATAGTTGGACAAAGAAATTCTTTAGATAGAATGATCTAACCTTAAGACTTGCATCCTTATCTATAATCTACAATAATATATCACACCGATTTTTACTCTTGTTCTGGAATTCGACAATCAAAATCTTGTATAAGACACCATCATGTAATGGAACTTACTGGAAATCCTGTTGAATCTTTTGCTTTATACTGTAGGTGACACGATAAAACCAAAGCCTCCATTCCAATCGTACCTAAATTAGGTTGATGATGTAATGCCATGTTATATCAATAATCCATTGTAATATCGTAGTGATATGAATGAATTACAAAATGCACTTAATTCGTATCAGCTGCACTAATAACAACATTGTTTCAGAAACAGCAACAGATAATAATACACTAGTCTGTTATTAACTTATTATGAAGTAGATAGACCATTTTAATATCCTTACCTGCTCTCTTAATTTTCCACAAAGGAAGACGATTGCCCCCAACCCGAAGCAATGTTACCGCTGGAGATTATTGACAAATCAATACGCAGACACAATTTAAGCGTTTGCTAGATCATGCAAATATAGAAAAAGGCGTCGTGGAGGTAAAATCATTTATGAATTCACACCTAAAAAAATTGAATCTTTTTAGGGGGGGAAACACAAACTTATTCCCAAAATTCATCCATCTTCCACACTCTCTTGTTTCCCCACCATAATCACAACTCATAAAATCAACATCTTGTACATGTAATAAAGCATCTGGCAGCTTAAAACTAGCAGAAATTCTTAAATACCCCAAATCAGCATTAATTACAGTATTTTTCAGTTCAAAATTTTAAGGAACCTCAGTAACTCCATACCCAAATCTTGAAATTAAATTCTCACTAAAAAATTAGTGATTCAGGCTACATAAAAATGATGAAACAATAGTGATTCAATAAATTCTTAAAGAAAGGGAGCAAAATAAGGTAAAAAAGTACAAAAAATAGTACAGTCCTCTGAGAATGGATGTAATAGTACTAATTGTGGTAGTTTAATGTAAAGGAAAATAGGATAAAAGACAGAACAATAATGAGATAGTAGGTGTACCTTTCAACTTCGTCTTCTTCAATTCCATTTCCAGTTTTTTAAGTACTTTTTATACCTTGAAATAATACTCAAAAAACACTATTTTCTGCAACTTAATATCCAAACAATGTTTACAAATAAAAATTTAATCATATAATTAAATTGAAATTAATAAGTAGTATTGAATATTGTGTGGTGTGCTGTGTGGCAGGTGTCCTCCTTTGCTGCTATGGGTATGAGTGTGGGCAGTGTCTCAGTGTGACACATACATACTTTTTCAAGAATTGCAATAAAAATTCAGTCTTTTGCAATCTTGAGATACATACTACACTATAATCTATATATATATATACTTAAATTATTTTTAATAAATTCACCAATGCAACAAGTATGTATGCAATATATGGTTTAGTAGAACAAAACCCACAATCAAAAAATTTAAAAAACATTCATATCTTTTCAAGAAATTAGCAGCAACAATATGACGTATGCAAGGCCTTAACTAAAACCCAGAAAAATTGAGTCTTGGTGATTAAAGGAGGCAAGGCAAAGCAATGAAGAGGGGGCAAAATGTGGAAGCTGACAAGAAGAGTAGTGAGCACACGCAAGTGATGAAGTTTCTGATCATCAACATTCACATTCTCATTCACATTCAACAAATGCATATACTTGATATACAAATGCCTGCGTATGCTCACTCTCTTCTGTCAGTCTTTCTACCCCCTTCCTCATCGCAGCAACTTCCCCATATCTCGACCCGACAGTTTGTGACCTAGATTTTATGCACATTGCTCCCTCCTTTGTTTTCATTAAGTTTATACAACTCAAAATTGGCCAGATCTAATAAATGATTTCTGTTAAGACGCACATCCCACATCGGACCACATCAGAAGTTGGTTTGATAAGAAGCATTTAATCTGTTAGGGTTTCGTTTATATGAGTTGTTGTTTCTTGGTTGTTGGTCTTTCTATTTTTATAAGATCGAGTTTCATGTGATGGTTGAGTTTTGTGTGAAGAGGCAAGGCAACCATCTCTAGCTTCTTCATGCAGTTGGAAGAGAATAAATGCAGTAGGGTCGATGGCCGCAATGCTAAATTAGGAGTAAGTAGGAGATAGATAGACAGATAGAGGGACGCATAAATCAATTCCTTCCCCATCTACCTATCGCCTCCAGATTGTCGGTTTCAACGCAATACATAACATGGTTAAACTTACTATCGATTTTCACCATCTCATCATTTAATCTCATTATAATCATGTTATATGGTTTCATCACATGTTTCAATATAGGCACTTTGTAACGGGAGATTCGCAACCAATACTCATAATGTGTGAATTGACATTAGACAAGACATGTCTGAGAGGCTTGATAACTGAAAATAACCTTATAGTCACATATTCACTTATTGTCGGAATGGTCCCAGTAAGTAGGGTTCTGGTGCACGCATGAATAGCAATTTTTGAGGCAAAAATAAAAAAAAAGTTATAACTTAATCGATGTTGGAGAATTCTTTTCAGTTGTTTTAGAGTGTTAGAAGAACGTTTGATACGGAAATGATTAAACTGAATTAATTTCTTAATTTTAATGTATTTAATTGTTACTTTTTACCTTTAACTTTTTGTTATTTACATTTTGTGCCCCAAATGGGGCTATTAAGTTATAAAAAATTTCGTTTTTGCCCAAAAGATTGCTATTCAGGCTTAAATTGCACTAACATACACACTTTCGGGAATCATTTCCACAACAGTGCCACTTTCGGAGATTAAAGAACACCAGACCCCTATTTACTGGGACTATTTTAACAATTAACTCGTGCTATTGCGCTAGTTAATAGGATAGTTGGACTTGAAGCTAATAATGTAATGCCGTACCATAAAGGACATTATTTGGTTGGATAGAAATGGATGATAAGAAATGGTAAATGGGTAGCATGTGAACAATGCTACTTTTGGCTACAACTTGTTTTGTAATCTATTAATTTACATTTTAAGTTATAATGAGGAAACACAAGAGAAAAAAAAAAGAGAACTGAAGAACACTTATCGGTGCGTGGTGACATAAGTTGCTTTTGGTTATTACTAGTTTGGCATTTTGTGCTTGACAAGAATCGTTGTATGCGATCATAACAAAAGTGAATCCCCAGAAATGTTCGGTTCATCATTTACTTTAGTATGGTTATATTATTTGGTTTTATTCGATTGAATATATATACTACTATCAAAATCAACATTACATTATAAGAAATTGTTCAAATTTTTACATTCAAATTATAAGTAATCATAATATAATTATAATCATTAGTCATCTCCAATTTACTTGATACAACTAAAGCTAAACACATGATGACTAGCAATAGTGAAACAAATGCAATATACAACTAAAGCTAAACACATGATGACTAGCAATAGGAAAATGCAGAAGCATGATCAATAACCTATACTTCGAAATTCAAGAAAGAACTATACGCACTACAAGAGGAGTCAGACAAGTGATAATACTCTAATTATAAATTTGGGGGAGGGGAGGATTGGGTGGGGTACTAATGGACTGGGTATTCGGAATTCGTTCTGTCGCCCGTCTCGATAGTTTATTGAGGAAATTCAGGATCGCTTGATATACTACTCGAGTAGCCCAGCAACCACTTATCGCCCGACTTGAAAAAGCTATCTCAACTAGCCGCTTATATCCTTATCGATTGATACTCGTGTAACATATTTTCCACCCGACTCAACAATTCTGGGTAATTACCTGACTTGATTTAGCTCAAATCCGATTCGGTAACCCGGTATCTGCTCGCACCCAGGTAATTTGCAGCACTAGGTGGAGGGTGAGGGGGAGATATTGAACACCAATGTTGGTGGCGTTGTAGAGCCTTGGGCTTCGCTTGAGAACAAATACGCTTTATTTCGTTCATTAATCAACATATACAATTATTTTTAATATAAAGATGGTACATATTACTAAAATACATTTTATAAGATGGTACAAAATAAAATCTTTAACAAGAAACGTACCAAAACTATTCTATGTACCTATTAGTTTGTATACCAATTACCAAAATTAGTCAAACAAATTGGAACAAATTTTTTAAAATGCAAAAATAAGTTTGAATAATTGATACTATTTTTTAATAAAATGGTACACATTAACTACAACGTAACAAACGAAGAAGACAATATCTTAAAAATTGATAAAATATCCACTAATGAACCATCAACCATTAATAATAATAATGTCCGTAACTTCGCAATGCTGGAGCCCGAACCCGTGAGCCCACTAAGATCCCTATTCTAATTTCTATCTACAACTACAAGACTACAACCTTTGAAATTGGGCTAATCGATTTCATCAACTAATTTGTGGTTCAGCCTTCAAGAGTTGACCCCCATGAGCCATGGTCCCATTCCCCCCGGCCCCCACATATAATCTCAGTCACATTAATTTGCGGACTTCGGATTGTGGTAGTGTAGTGTAGTGTTATTGTAAGCCCCGGGCGGTACATAAAGGCTTCAAGTTGATGCAGCTTAATCACGGCCCATCGTAGGCCTCACATATGATATGACAGTAGTCATTTACTGTTAAGACTTAAGATGCACATCCCATATCGGATATTGATGTTCTCCGGAGTTAATATATAAGATTTTGGGCTACTCCCTCTGTTGCCAATTAGTTTTAGAGTATAACCCACATACCATTAGCAATTACAAATTTCACTTTGTACTTATAACATAATGTTTGGCATCAAGTGTCCAAAATATTTTATTATTTGGGACCAAATCAATCATTAACTTTAAAAAAAAAGAAATTAAGTGTATGAGTCCGGTTTCGGTGCATCAATAATTCGGTGCATCAGGTGCATCAGGTACCCATTTAAAGGTTTTACGTGGGTACTGTACCCACTTGAAACTTCATTATTGGTACTTGTACCCAAATTGTACTATAACAATGGTACAATATCACATATTTATTTTGGATTGATAAATATGTGGTATTGTACCATTGTTATAGTACAATTTGGGTACAAGTACCAATGATGAAGTTTCAAGTGGGTACAGTACATAAGTGAAACCTTTAAATGGGTACTTGATGCACCTGATACATGAAAGTATTGATGCACCCAATCTTTTCACTAAATAATCATACCATAACGAAGTTAACAGTTAACTCCAAGTGAAGGATTAAAATACTAGGACGTAGTAGTTAGGACGCAAGTTAAGTTGTTGATTATGACAATTTATGTAATTTGAAATAGCATCGTGTGGCGTTTGAGGTTGACATTTGATGTAAGAATTGTCGTTTAGTAGGTCAAAGCCGTGTTTAAGTAGCCCAGAGTATAAGATAAGATACTATGATGTCGACTACCTACTAAATAGTAAATACCTCTCTACTTTTCAATTTGCTTATACCTATGTTTTTGTCGCTAAGACTTCATCTTCATGCTACGGCAAATCTATTGCCTTCCATCATTTGGTTTGTTTCTACCAACTCAAGATAAAAGAAACCTAGTTAGAGACGCTTTTATTTTTCTTCTTTGTTTAATTAACTACAGTAATAATTACAGTAATGACCACTATAACTCCATAAAATCAATTGTGGGAAATTAAAAACCTGATGATCTATTTGGATTGGGTCATTTTTAATTTCACTTTGATTTATCTTAACTAATTAAGAAGTAGTATACAAACAGTATTTTAACACATTCACCTCAATTACTCTCACCTAGATTAACTTCTAATACAGTACTACATTTTAACCCCCCCCAACCACCGCACTACCTCCCCTAGTCACGACCACCATGATGTCCCTCCGATCTCCCCACCTAGCCACCGCCAGCATCAAACAAGAACAAGAACAAAAACAACTTAGGGACGGATTTCTTCAAATTAAGAGGAGGGATACAAATTTGTGGTCCCTAACAGGGATGATGGTGGTAATGTGGGAAAGAGAAAAATGATGAAGAAATGTGATATTTACTCCGTCCCTAAAAGATTGTCATATTTTAACTTTTGGTAGTCAACAAAACACGATTTAAAACATAAATATTTATTATTCTACATGCGAAAAAATAATAAAAAGTTAATATTTCAAAAATATTATATTGAGACAAATCTAACAAGCTAAGGTCCCACAATACTATATTATTTCTTATCGTTTAATGAGAATTCATGATCAAATTTTGTAATGTTTGACTAACAAAAATCAAAATGTGACAATTTTTTAGGGACGGAACGAGTATTTATTAAGCAAAAAAATTTAGAAGGATGTTACAAATTTTTGTTAAAAAAAACGGTAATTCTCAACATTTTGTATAACTATCTTATGGCATTTATTGAAATGCTAGTTAGGTTATCACTTATCACTAATTGTCATAGTAAATTTAACGGTTTTCGTTTATAATAATAGTTTCTAGAATAATAATCCTGACAATTAATTCTATTTTAGCCATGTTTATAAGAGAATTGGAACATGTCCATTTTGAGTAATGAATAAGTGAAATTGGTAGAAAAATGAGTAGACCATGTTGCGTAAACAAATTGGGGTGCAATCCGAAGTAGTTGGAATGAAAGAGACTGCTACATAAATATCAACCCGTTTTCTGTTAGCCATCCCCAAGGATTTCATTTTCCTATTATATTTACTATAATAATATATTTAATTGAATGAGCAATAAGTAGCATAATAATATGGTGAGATTGGGAGTTTTCTTAATATATACTCTGATTGATTGCTAGTATACTCTGAAAACTACATAATGTATATAGTCTATATATGAGTATTCGTATATAAGATAGTATAATCATAAAAATAGGCGACGTGCAGCCATAAACTTGATAAACTACGTCACACTAAATGCATGTACAATTCTGGTGCCCAAAATATAATCATTAAACAAACATGCTTGAGCTTGACTATTCAGGATCCATGTTATGCCTCATATGAAGGGTTACGATATTTATAAGTTGAATTAGTGGGAGATTATGTATTGCATTTTCTATTACCATGTATATAAAGATTATAACAAAAAGCATATATCCTTATGGAAGTCCGTTCTAAATTTATCATATATCGACAAAGTTTTTTAAAATAGTTTTAGATAATATGTATAAATTGTACGTTAGTTCCAATAAATATATGGTATACAAAAATGATCCATGATATTGACGTAAAAGGTACAGTTTAGTCTCTCTTTTAGCGGAGATGTTAAATTTTGACGAATTATTTGAGACCATTTCATCAATGATCTCTCAATTAGTTCACTCCAGATTTTGGGACCATTATTTAGACCATTACATCAATTTTGGGACCATTTCAACAATTTTCTCTCAATTAGTTAATTCTAGATTTATCCATTGCTATGGATAACCTATTAATATCACTAGTACAAAATAGCCTTAGCCATCGCATATAAAAAACGTTGTTTAAGGGTTACTTAGACGGCACTCCCGTGTACCGCCATCTAACTAACTCATGGACGACGCTAAATGAGGAGATGTCTAAGTGAATCATTCGTCAGCCCTAAACATCTCGTAATTAATCTACAATGGTAACCGCCCTACCCTTAACCCTCCCCCCAAATCGTTATCAGCCAACAGATCACCATCCAAATCGGCTACCTCCAGCTCCGACCACCACCAGCTCACTGCCGATTACCTCTGTACCCCCAAATCAGTATCAACCCAATCGTTTGAAGCAGTTGTTTGAAGTAATCAAACAATTTATCCCCAAATATCATTCACCACCAACCTCGAAAAGGTGTAAATTACATTTTAATCCCTGTAAGTATACAGTCTGTGTCAATGGTCCTTGGTATTGGCTGAATATGTGTAATTCAGTCTGTGACACTTAGATGGACTAAAGTTCAAGTTACACATATTATTTGAGACCATTTCAACAATTATTACCTCACTAATTGGATTGAAAATTAAGTTCCAACATGAAAACTCAAGTCTATAAAATAAGATATTATTACCTCATCTTTTTATTCAAGGAGTTTTTTCTTAAGTAGCAATCTCTTCTCATTTTACCAATTAAGTTAGAAAAAGAAAAGAAAAATTATGTTTATAAAATAAATTCTAATTTGTCTTCAATATTATGTAAAATTAATTTGTTAGAAGGAAAAAGAAAATCAATGAAGTATGACATGTAGACTTATAAAATTATATATTCATTTGTTGCACTATTATGTAATTGGTGGTTTGGTGATGAAATCTTAACACCATAATGTCTTGTCTAATTCTAATCTCTGCAATAACATTAAAATAAACAAAATGAGTTATGAGTGGAGAATGATTAAAAAAGAAAATGGCCATCCTTTTGCAATTGAGAAGAGTGAGGGAATCTTGGAATAATATTAAGTAGATGTGATGATGTGAGTTGTGAGTGTGAAAGAGATCAATCAACCAAACTATAGCCCCCCCACCCCCCAACCCCCCCCCCCCCCCCCCCACCCCCACCCCCCTTGGTTTCTGCCATGCCCCAAAAGACAACGGCACTCTCTATCTTCTTCTTCTCTGTTTTCCGCACACTGCATTTATATCAAAATCTTAACATCATCTCATGCTTTAATTTCTTCTTTAAATGCGTGATTTGGGATGTTCGAAATTATGAACTCTCCCATTTAATTCATCTAATTACTACTTAGATCCGACATTAGTACAGTGCTTTAATATTTTTACTGACCAGTGACCACTTCATAAATGTTACTACAACTTTATTAATTGTCAATTATTGGCCATTTAATAATGATTATTAGGCTAAGTTATCCCCACCTCAAGTCTCAGCTGCTTTCATTATTCAATCATCTAGCTTGTACTTTCAACTTCTTTAGAATATTCAATAACTACTGTGCATCACGAGGAGATCAAATATTCAAAATTTTGTTGCCAAGGAAATAAGTAACACTTTTGTATTAAAATGAATTATTCTTCATTCCAGCTGGAAAATGATTTTTGTATAATGGGTGAAAGTCATCTAGTATAATTAGGTAGACCTTTCTTCATCGATCAGTTCAACACGTACAAAATTCGATACTTATGAAACTTGAACTCGTATTCCATATGCCAGAGAGGTGATCTACCAATATAATTAACTACACTTTTCTGCCCTGATCAATTAAACCGAAGGTCATTAGCTCTGCCAACTCCACCACAGATACTGTTGGTTTACATACAAAATTGACGATTCATATCTTAATCCGCAAAAATCTAGGGGTACAAGCCCCTTCCCTTCGGTTCGGTTTATGATTATTAGTACTTAACATTATAGTTTTTATCAATTGAATTATGTTATTTAATAGTTGTGGAATATCTCGAAATGAATAACAAGTAAAGTATTATTGAATAAATAATTTAGTATGATGAATAACATGTACACGCACCTATAATAAGTAATTAGGTAATGTTAATTTATAGGAATCTAATAAGTGCACACATGCCGAATGATGTAACAGTGTCACCTACCAACTAAACCAAATTTCTTTATCTTCATTATCATTATAGTAATTTATAAGATCAGTCGTCCATCTGACACCTTTCATTCTTCTAATAATTTCATCTCCTAGTTTTACGATTAATAATGGATTGGATTTAAAAATTGTAATTATTGGACCTACAGAATCAATAGATTCTAAAACACAATTTCGTAGTTGGCTAGGTTTTGACTTTTTTTGTCTTTGAGAGGCTGTATAAGTATAGATCGATCTTCATCACATATAACAACCTAATATGCATGTAGTCTTTGCTAGATCCTACTTCCGTAACATCTATCTCCTCATCTGTAAATATCTTATATGCAATGCCCTACCACATGGGCATGGCTTCAACTTAGAGGGGATGTGGACTGCATGGTCGAGTTGGTGGTGATCGCAAATTTATGAGTTTGATATTTATTTCACTAATGTGTCAGTTCGGGGTGGATCCAATGCAAAGGGCGAGTCACTGCTGGGGACCGACGTCCAGTATTACAATAATCGATGATGTGATGATGAAGAAGTGTTAGAAGAAGTACAACACATGTACAATTTGTTGTTATTTTAAACAATAACTTGTATATTTATTTTATCAAAATGGAAAATAATTCATCACTTTGAAGTTTGAGTGTTCCATCTTAAAGTTTGCTGACTATAAATATAGGTGTTTGGCTTAGTTGTTTGAATGTACTATTTATGACCTTGACTTAATTCTTCATGCAAATTACCATAATAAAAACAATAAGAATATATAAAATTGACAATAATGTGGTATGAAGGTGGCGGGTAGTAATGGAAAGTGATTGTACAAGGAAGTATTTTTGATTTTATACTCTGGTTAAAGAGGCTGGTTAGTAATAAACCATAGTCAACTCCTTGATCAAGATTTGGAAACAGAAGCGTCCTCTTTGACGGAAGCTTCACCATTGCCGTTAGCCACGCTGGCTGATTCGTTAGGAGAAGAAGGTCCACCGTTGGATCCAAGCAGTGGGTTCCTGGATGAATGACACGTGGCGGTGGAAATAGCAGTGGCCAAAGAAATGGGCATGAGGCAAAGACCTTTCCCCTGGAGGTATTGCATGGCTGAACCCATATCTTGTTCCATCAACTTAGCTACTTGATGCTCTGTTATCGTCGAGGTTTTGTCGTTGTTCGATGGCGACGCCGTTTGTGTCCCGTTGGTAGTTCTCCCACCATCACCACGAGCCTTTTAAACGAACAAACAAACGGAAAACAATATATTAAACGTGATAAAGTCGAGTTGAGAAAAAACAAAAATGCATCATAGAAAAAGTGAAATTGGACAACAAAAAGGGATTGAGATTATTGGTGGAAAGGGAGGGGAAGAATTTGAGGAAATAAAGGAATCTTGAAAGATAGGCACGCGTGTTACTTTATTTTTTGTCATCTAGGAACAATCTTTTGGGGTTGGAATGTTTGGTTTGTCTTGAGGAAATTATTTAAGTGTCTTTTTACTGCTAATACAATTGACATTTCTTCTTTTCTTTATCTTCTTTTAGCGATTGCTTTTTGAAGAAAGCTTAAGCTTTTGCTACGTCGTTGTGTATTATCGTTACATAAAAAGCGTGAAACAATCACATATATGAGAATAGATCAGAGTTGGAATGTCCAAGATTAGTTTATATGAATCGGAAATTAGAGGGATAATTCACCTGAGAAGATATATCAGCAAGTGGGGGTGCAACAGCTCCAGCACCACCCAATCTACTCATACTCAGAACCTGATCACATTGCAAAATTATTAAGGAAAAAACATACACATGATCAAATCTTACGAGGAGCCTATTAGGCTAGTAATAGTAGAGAACGTAACTAGCTATACAAACGCATCTGTTAGCTATTAGTAGTAAATTACTACTCATCCCTTTAATTGTAAGATAAAGATCAGACTAATTAAATTACTGAAATCGGCTCAATAACTAGTTATTTTAGTCTAAACTATATCATGTGAGTTACATGGTCCATACGAATAGTTAGCGGTCCATGATTAAAGTATTATATCGTTTGTACATATTATTATTAAAGACTAAATCTCTGAAGTTAACATTATTATAACATATTAATAAGATCAAATCTGAAATCGATCACATTTACTTATTATATCAAATTAACAATTAATATGTCAAAAATAGAGTAAGAAGGAGGAGATGATTGTTGTAATTTGTACCTTGACTTGAAGCTGGAGGAATTTGACATAGTCGATGATCTCGTCCAACATTGAAGCCTTGTCCGTCTGTCATTCCATATGCTCATTAGCCAAAACATATAATGCATTTCATCTTTATCACTAGTCTAATATCAAATTATTTTATTCATTTCTTTTAAAATGTCATATTATAAATAAGTGTTGTAATCGTCTTAAAATTAAACGAATTTCAGTAATAAAAAGAATTAAACGCATACCTTATTGGCGTTGGGAACTAACTCTTGAAGAGCCTTCATTCTCTCAGCGATTCTCTCTCTGCGTAACTGCTCAAATTTGATCAAGAAAATCAAATTAAACCAACATACCAAAAAACTAAAATTAAGAAAATACAAACCGGTAAAATTTAATAGAGTATTTACCATAAATTATTAATTATTCCATATTCTAATAAATACAAAATTGATATTAGTATTATATATATTTTAGAAATATACATTTACAAATACAATTTTGTTAGAATCTTTAATAACATGACTTAAAGTTAGTAGATGTCCGTAATAAAAACTATAACGAAATGATGAATTTAAATTTGTACACCAAACGTACTCGTTCAGCTATGCTATGAGGGTCAGTGGCTTGACCCCTGCGTGCCCTGACTCTCTGTTGCCGTGGCTGAGTAGGCGCACCGGAACCTCCACCAGCTCCAGTGGATCCACTTGGTGGCGGCCCCTGGGTCATGGTGGCCGCCGATACCGTGGATCCTAAATTTTGTGCCTGCTTATATAAATTTGAGCATTAATTATGGAACCCTAGAAGCAAAAGCATGTGGAGCAATTAATATGGAGTGTATATAAATAACTAGTAAGGTTACCTGAAGAGTATTAAAATGTTGAGGTTGATTAGCAATTTGACTAAGTGATCCTCCGAATCCATTGAAAATAGGTTGAACAGAACTGTCGTTTGCCTGCATTTAATGTTCCATTAAAACGCTAAAATCATTTATCCTCACCAATTAAGACATTAAATGTAGCCGACAATACTTACATGTACAACAACAACAATCATACTGATTCAAATTTAGTTTCATTCATCTTTTATTTATTAAAGTACACTTAGAATATCAATTGATTTTTAGTTATAAATATAAAAATAATATTGAGTACTATAAAATTTAATGTTACTCATTCCGATCCGAAATAATTGTCTTTTTTACATTTCGATATAAAAATCTGACCTTCAAAAAAATTGAAAAAACTAATTTTATGAAAGTACTTTAAAGAGGAATCAACTACACAAATTTTATATGTTTTAGAATAAGTAATAATCTAGTAATTGATGGTCAAAGTTTAAATTCAAAAAAAACAAATTAAACAACACTTATTTTGGATGAGAGGGAGTATAGAGCAACTTTAAATAAAAATCTAATCTTATAAAATTTAATTATATTAAAAAAATTAAGTAATTGATGATTAGAATTATTAGTAAAAAGCAAAAACAATTATTAAAATAAATGACTATATAATGAATTTGAAGTAACAACACCGAAATGCATACAAGAGTAGTAGATTTAAAGGTGGAGGATGATCCATCAAAGGCAGCGTTTTGGTCAACGTCAGCAAGTGTGATTGGCGGTGGCGGTGGGCGGAGACGTTGGTGCTGGAGCATCAAAGCTTTAGCAGCACCCGTGGCATTGATCTGGTGGTTACGAAACTTGGTAGCTAATTGTGATTGGTCAGCATCAAAGTGGTAGTGATGATGTTCATCAGAAAGGTCAGGCCAAGGTGAAGAGGGGGCGTTAATTGAAGAAAGCATTTGTTCAAGGAAATCATCATGAGATGAAGTTGGATCAAAAGGCAACTGGAATTGTTGATGGCTTAAGAAAGTGTTCATTTCTTGGGTGGTATTCATATTACTACTAGGTTGCATTATTATTTCTAGTTGTTCAAAGATAGTTTGAACAAGCTAAGTGAGATGATGAATTGATGATGAAAGAAAAAGATGGATTAGTAGGAGTCTTTTATAGTGGGGAAAGAGGATATTGAAACAGATTGAGAGGATTCAGGAATCATGTTGTGTGTTGTGCTTCGAGTTAGGGAATATATAACCAAATAGAGAAACCTCACTACTTAGGAATGTTAATTTATTTATTTATTAGGAATTTTAGGGTATTATAATTAGGGCTTGCATATATGTGCAAGTGGTCTATTTGTTTTTGGTTTTCGCAAATCAGCGACCAAAGTATGAGTACAATAGTATTCTCTTTGTTCTGTTTTAGTTATTTTTTTCGTTATTTGTACATATATTGATTAAGAAAAATAGAAATAAGTAAAAAAAAAGTATATTAAAAATGAAATGAAAATCAATTGAAACTATATACTTAATTGATTTGTTGATAAATTCATAAGAGAAATTAATTAAAAAGTACATTGAAAATGATATGAGACAATTGTATCCAATAAAAGTTAAAGCTAACACCTCTTAGTTGGAAGCTTGAGTCAAATGCCATAAGACTATTACAAGTCATTGACACGTGGTCTAGCTATATACTTGTTTTGGAATAAAAATATTTTTTTTTTCCTTTCACGGTTAGAAATGAACTACTTAGATATTTATGCACACTCTAAACTGTGTTCATAATAATTACATATATTAAATCTCTTCATAATTATAAAATATGTTAAGAAATACTATTTATATTTATTTACACATTAAAATGTATTTTAACAAGTAGTGACAATTGAAATAATATTAGGTAGTGGAAACTTTTATTTCTTATTTCCTTTTTTGAATAAAGAAGTGGTGTAGTTACTTAATTGTTATGTGACATTTTTTGGCTTAGACATTATATATAGTATAAATAATTCTATATGTTAGTTATGATATATTTTAATGAGTAGAACTCACATGTTAAACAATTGATTAATTCCTAAAATTGTGGCAAACAACTTACGTATATGGTATACCTCGTTAAATGGAACTCACCCTAGCTAAATTACCGGCATTTGTAACAACTTCGACTATATGGTTGGTAATAATAAGTCTGATAATACAAAATTACGAACTGGAATTAAATTTGAGGCTTGATTCAAGTAACTGGTCTTCGACTACATGATTCAACTTCCACTAATTTTACGATGTGCAATTGGCATTCCATAATGTTTCAGATTTTCGAACATTTCTTATTAATCAAATAGCGTACCCTATTGTTATAAACTCACGATTTATCATAGTCTACATATATGGCAACCACCTATTGGTGCGTTATAGTATTTTTTAGTTACTATAATTTGGTATAAATGATCCAATCGGTTCAACAGAATCACCTTAACATATGGATCTCTAGCTAATTATAGTATTTTTAATATCCATCCCATCATTCTCGATTGTTTCATTTGTGCCACTTTACAACACAATTCTTTTCAGTATAATATCGTTTGACGAAGAAAAAATTAAAAACTAAAAATCATTGAATTTTCACAATCATTATGAAATGGCATAACACGTAAATATCTTTAACTCTACAAGTAAAGAAATTATAAAAGTTTATATTTTCAAAATATATATTGAATCAAATCTAACAATATATTACCTGACCACATTATTTCTTATAACTAAACCTTGTGGTTAAAGTTTTTAGAGAGTTCCACCTCAAAAATTAAAATGTGCCCTAGATATTGGAAAGAGGTGAATATTAAAATTTTACAAATAACAAGTATTTTAATGATTTGTAATGGCAATTAAAAAAATGAAGGGAATATGAAAGGTTGAAAGTATCTACACACATCTTGAATAAAACGACCAAACAATTTCTCTTGATTCAATGCATTTATTACCATCGGAATCATAATAATTCCTTAATATATTTCCGCGACATTTGTGCATGGTTGCAATTAATCATGCTCCATTACCGATGATGAGCACATATGTAAGTAAAAATTAGTTCCACACCATTAAAAATACTTCTTCAGATCATTGACGATGCTGTGGGATATGGATCCATAAATAATCTGGTTAAAAAATTAGATGGAATCGTGCAATAATATTGTTATACTTCCTTAATCTTTTTTAAATGTCCTTTTAGTTTTAATTTTTTATTTTTAATTCAATAGTTGTCTTATAATTTTTATATTTTGAACCTTTTTTATATGAACTTATTGATCAATCAACAATCAATTATATAATTTTAGTTAATTATCAATTTACATTTTTAATATACGATTTAACTATTTTATTTTCCTTAGTTTATGTACATTATGGGCAGATCTAGCCATCTAGCATCGAAAAGGCGATTCGAAATACACATGAAATTTTTAATCCTATTTAGTTAGCAAATCAAGAATTTTTATGAAAAGTATTACATTTAAATAAACATTTTTAAAAAATGAAATCAAGTGAATTCATGCATAGCAAAATTGATAGTTAAAGTAATAAGAAAGAGCCTTAATAATTCTAATAATAAATTTGAAGCTGTCGAGATTTGAACCATCACCCTCTTATTTGACGCAAGTTCGTTCATTACTAACTAACTGATGAGCTAATATGATTTTTTGTGATTCAAGTGAACCATTATGAACATTGGCTTCATCACAGCGTGATGTACAACTAGAAAAATAAAAAATAAAGTAATAAATAATAATTAATTTATGAAAATAGCGGTACATTCATCATCATCTTAAAGCAATTATAACCAAAAAAAATTGCATAATAAAATACTAGTATAACAAACAATTGGAGAATATAATGGAAAGGAGGACGTCACTATGTTAGGTGTTTCACACACAAAACAATACTACATGATTCCATAAATGAAATCCTCGACCACATAATGACATTGTTTTTTGAAGTTGAAAATACTAAATTCATTTGAAATTTCAACATTTTGGGATCAAAGTCTGTTTGCATAAATCCCGACCAGCAGCTATATGCTTTATGTAATACTCGGTATTGTGTACTCCGTATTACCGTATACAACTACTATTCGTACACGTTCGTAGATCAAGAGTCAAGAGTCAAGACCATGTGGTACTACTACTTATACTTAGGTATGTACATGTACCATTGAAATCTCTTACGTTTTGTTTGGTGAATAAATTATCGAAATGGTTACGGATAGTGGATCAAGATTATTATTTGGTTCTTGAAAATTTAACAGTTATAATTTAACATCGAAATTGGACAAAAGTTGTAATTTAGTAGAAAAGTGACTTTGTTAGCTGTTAAAATTTAAAAGGACCTTTAGTGGAAGCCAATTGCATAAATATCATTAAGTTTAACGGTTCCGTTAGTTTTTCTACTAAACTGCAACTTTGATCCAATTTCAAAAATTATTTGCAACGCTTAAACTTTTAAGGACCAAACAATAACATTGATCTACTCTCTCACACCACATCCACAATTTCCTCTTTATTTAGTTCTCAAGCATATAAGGGAAATTATTAGGAAGTCAATATAAATTGAACACCAAACACAACATACTACCTCGAGTTAGCAACTAATGATTATAGGCAAGTTCTTAATAACTGGTTGTAGTTTTATGTCCAAATACATTGCTACTCTCGGTAGAGATTTTATTTTGTACGATATCAAATAGTACAAAATATCATCTTGAGCCGATTTGATTAGATAACAAAGCCAGAATAAAATCTCAACAAGCATAACATATGTAGATATGTTGAAAAAAAAAATTAAATATGAAAACTGATTTAGTTGAGTTTGTCTGACTCCTTCGAGGTCTTCATATATATAGCTCAATTTTTAGAAGGTAAACTAAAATTTTGGTCAAAACGTAATTAGTATGGAAGTTGATTTGGAGGGAAAGTGGTTTGTAAATCTTTTTAGAAATTTTCAATTTGTTTATTTGTTAAAAATATTCACAAATCGTGTGTGGACATTAATTATTAATGCAGAAGGTAAGTTCGGGATCATATGTAATTTTTTTGCCATTATTACACACTAAACTATAATAGTATCACCATTAGAGACTAAATTACAACTTGATAACACTATCGATGACTATTTCATCAGTTTGTTCTTAATCTTCATATTATTAACGTGCATCTATATATTAAAGACGCACAATTTTAATATTGAATTAATTTTTATGCAAATAACATAGTTTATTTGATTTCGATTAAACTATATGTTCATAGTACGTAGATTTTGATCTTAAATTAATCGTTAACCATATAACATAGTAGGTAGTTTCTGCAATATCAATAAATCATGTTTTATATTCGGCCTTCGATTTAGCTTACTTAAAGATGGAGTAGTAGATGATACTAGTCCCTCTGTTGATGAAAAATTATCTACTTAGTTAATGTTCAAAATTAATACATTTATGTAACATAATTGATTTACGTATTAGCATTAAAATTAATTATCGCAATTTGATCCAAAAATTTCATTCAATTATGACCTTTTCCAGAAGTAGTGTCAATCACTTTTTTCATGCAAGTTTAACATACAGTTCGTCTTGAAACACATAACAACAATTATATCAATTTCATGGACCAATTTATAATATTAACTACAACTTAATTAATTCCGCTATCGTTGAGACTAAAATTGATGAGTTTGATATGAATCAAAATCATTATGGTGATCTTGAAGGACATTAAAATGATACTTGAATATACTTTTCGCCTAATATTAATTATACAACTTGTATGTATATGAAAATATTTGACTTCAAAATTTAAAGTTTAAATAGTTTACCATTATTAAACTTTAAAACGATTTTAAAGATGGAGGAAGCAAAAGTTGATAATGTTGGGCTGATAATATAATTTTAGCAACGAAGTTATTAGTTAGCACTTAACAGTAGTTTAATTTGATATGTACTTCACCGTGAACTTATTATTACAAGATTAAGAATTTACTTGATCAACTTATTATTCTATACACCAAAAACGAAATATACACAAATAAATCACCAAGACTAGTAGATATACTCGATTAGATAATTCAGCATGAGATAGATAAGCCTTTACTAGATAGGTTTCTATGTTCATAATAGATTAAAAGAAGTATATATGAATCATATTCGAAATAATTTGTTTCAAATAATTAATGTTCAATAATTCGTATATAGAATTTTATTAACCTGTAACATGTATGCACCCTGTATTAAAAACTCTAATTTTAAAAATAATTATTATTAGATGATGACCTGCCAACTTGTTGGAATTTCACAAATTGAAATATAAAAGATTCTTTGGAGTTTTATCATTAGTAATGGAGATGAAGAAACCCTAGCTTTAAATATTTTATAGTAGAATGTTTGGAGGATGAAGTCACATACTTACTAGTATTAGAGATCTGATTCATTATCGAAATCAATTGTACATTATTAACATTTTAATTGGGTATATGCCGTATATTTTGAGCATATTCGATTATAAGCTTGAGTTATCATCTCTGGCTAATTGTTGTTTCCAATAATAACACGTATAGGCTAGTCTAATCCGTAAATAAAGTCAACACAAACTTATTGTGATTAGTGCTCCCTAAAATTTACTTATAATATGGAATCAAGTACAATTTATATATATGGTTAAAAGTTGCTCCTTCATTTTTTTTATAATAAACTTCACGCTTTTCAAAACACAATTTTAATCATCAAATACTTTTTTTTGTACATTATAAAAAATACAAAAAAGTAATAGGAATATCACACAATAACTAAAAATATAATCACACAATAACTAAAAATATAAATGAATGATATTCTATCTAAGGCATTCACTAGATATAGTAATTGGTAATGGTACGGTTCAAAACTTTGATTCTAGGTAGAAGGTCATCATTGCCTAATGTTTCAATTTTTACTGAAAATAATTAAGATATTAATTTGAAAAATGAAGTTGGAGTTCGAAAATTAAGATATTAATATTGAAATAGCTAAACATATTTTTACAAATAGTATAATCAATTATTATGATTGAGTAACAGGTCGTAGAGTATCTTTCAGATAAGTTTTATAATCTATTATCAGTTATTTTATTTAACTACCTAATTCTATTTTTATTTTAACTTGGTCACCTGAGTTTGCATCCTGATTTCACCCCTGTTGAATATAAAAAAAAGACTAATTACTTAATAGTTTGAAATAGTGATATATTGCATTTTTGGTTGAAGATAGAGATTTAAATTTACGTAGAGCATAAATAGCATGAGTCCCGATAGGTAGACGAGTGCAACTTGAGAACACACAAAAAAGCGTTGCTCGAAGTTGAAAAAACAAAGCTTCAAAATCTTACAAAGTGAATACTCGGTATTTGAATCAAGTAGAGTAAATATGAAAATACTTGTTTCTAACAATAGCTGAACCAGACACAAATTTAGGCCTGTGAGCAAACGTCTTGGTTCGAAATTATTCGACGTATTCGATTCGAAAATATTCGGCTCGAAGTATGTTCGAAGGCATGATACTGATACCTGAACCTTGATTTTTAGGTATTTCCAAAATCGAGACGAACGGTTCGATTTAGTCCGGCTCGATCACCCCCCTCCCCCCGTCATTAAATAAGAGGGTTGAACCATTGTGGACTAATATATGTATTCCCTTCAACCCACATATATTCCCACATATAAATCCTAATAACTATATATGTATTTAATGATAAAATCTTTATCAACCCACATATATTCTCTTATATGTACAGTGTACTCCTCTCATTCTTTCATCTCTACTCTCCAGATCACCCTCCCCCTCCCCTTCGGCCCTCCCTCATCTCTTCTCTTCTCATGAGGCATGCCTAGCCTTGTGATCAAACGTCTCTGTTCGAAATAGTCCGACGTATTATAAATTACATTTATAATATTCACTTCTGGTTCCACTGTACTACTGTTTTATTGCTTTGATTTGTGTCAGCTAGTGCTTTCAACTACCAACTAAATGATCTGCATTTACTACTTTATTCGTTATTCAAATAGAGATATCCGGATGTATTAGTTGATACCAAACTGAGTGATAGTTGATAGCAAAGTGCAAACTGGGAGGATGACTGGCACCCAGAGATACGGCCGTAACATATTAGTTGATAGAAAAATGAAGATGGTTGCATAAAACATTGCTGAAGCTTCTTATATATAAAACTCAAGAAGCTGTCATCACTTCTTATAAACATGAATAATGCAACTTATTTAAGAGATGGAATAACAAATTGGAAATCATAATAAACTGCACGCTGTCTCTGTCAGGACCAATATAATTGAAATTGGCTATTAATAACTACAAGTTCTTTTATTTGCCAATGCCCTCTAAACATGCATAGCAGAAGTGTAGAGTGTAGACAAGTATCTTCAGTGAGTGTTTTTCTTTTAGATAATATTTACGGATAAGATGATGCAATATCTTTCTAACATGTAGTATGTGAGGCCTGGTGCAGCACCTATGTCTGGACGTGGCAGAGGTGATTGGCGCCCTTCAGAAATAGTAGTTGGTCCAGATATGCAGAAAGAGTTTCATCCTAATTATCCTCATCCTGCCTGGGAAGCAATTTTGCTGGATGTGGATTAGACTTTACACTGCCTTCACACAAGTAGGATTTTTAACTTTAAATGCTTATTTGTTTCTAAGCTTTGGCTTTGCCCATGTACAGTTTCACGATTTTCCTCATGTAACTAAACCAACCGTTTAGTATCATGTTGCCCATGTACATCAATGAACTCGCTGTGGCCTTTCTCATTTGATTTATTAGAGCATCATGTTTTCAGTCATTGCATTGAATACAACACTGTAAATTACATTTTTAATTGAAATAAATTTGTTTTTAGCTTACTGTTTGGTAATAATTACTAGAAATTTCACTTACCCTGCATACGAGCACCATTAGACTAACATGTATTTATTTTTGCTTCCAATACATCTACCATGAATTTTGGGATCCTAAGGATGTGTATGTTTCTGTGTTGAATTGGAGGGAATTCTATTCAAATCACTCAAAAATTATAGAGTTCCATTTCAATTCCACACAAAAACAAACACACTTACTTTTCATAACCAACTTTCGTTAAGGTCTTGTCCTTTATTACAATACCTTTTTCGGTGTAATACATTATTTTTTACTGGATCATTGTATGGGGTACATCTCAGGACTATCTTCGAGGTTGATATTGATAGTTTTGAGGGTAAGCCATGGAGGCTCCCAGGTGTTGACCTGTCAGATTTCTTTAATTTTGATCTGAATGAGGAAGGCTGTAGAGAGTATTGTAAACAGCTGGTATGGCCAATTTTTTTGTGTTTGCCACTTTCGATACAATTATATGCATGTACCCAATTCTGGAAGTTTGAAAGGGGCGAACTTTGATCTCCAGGAGCAACACCGTCTTGAAACAATGATGCAGAGAACTTATGAAAGTGGGAGGGCAGAGCGGGTACTAAATTGAATTGCTTAATGATAGTGCATGCTACTATAATATACTCTGCACTGCTGTTCTTACAACCAAATGTGAAGTGCTCGTCCTTTTAAATAAAACTATAATCTGTAATATTATTTTCACAGGATTATGATCCTGATCTCCCCCTAGAACTTGTGG
This sequence comes from Echium plantagineum, assembly GCA_003412495.2. Lineage (NCBI taxonomy): Eukaryota > Viridiplantae > Streptophyta > Magnoliopsida > Boraginales > Boraginaceae > Echium > Echium plantagineum. The sequence goes on along the minus strand of CM016563.1, from coordinate 5,202,923 downwards.
CTTTGTCTGGTGCTCAGGAAATCTCATCAGAGAAAATGACGTTAGTTTTGTCGGATCCTAGTCAAGATGCGTCTAACACCACGCGGTCACCTCTTGTATGTGATAATTGTCTTGTAATTAGATAATTCTTTTCATCATTACATTATTTTCTAAGAGACATACGGATTCAAGTTTCATATGCCTTAACTCTCTCTCTCTCTCTGTAAAAATTAAGAGCTCTTCTGATTTTAAAACTATCCGTGCTTATTGAGCTCTTGCTCTAGATCTTTGTTCTCAATATTATACTTGTACATGTTTTATATTTCAATAAAACGATCTAAGTTTTGTGCCAATAGCCGACTGGGAGGCCTATACAAGATCAATTACACAAATCGTCTCCCATTTGTTGACGCAAGACAGCAAAGAATACGTGACTCCGATGCAATTGAGGTGGGATGGGGATTTGCTTCTTCTTATTGTTTTTAAGTTTGTAAACATTTTAATACATAATTACATTACCTGGTTTGAGTCAGCAAATTGACATCCTTCTTTCTGGGAGGACAGATTAATTGTCATGGCTCGACAGATGAAGGTTCACCTGTAACCGACATGGTAGAGCCAGAAGATCAGCAGATATCAGATATGGATCTCGCAAGAGGAGATGGAATTGGAGATATCTTAGAGGAACACACCAAGAACGAGAGGACAAGAGGTCATACAATGACATTTTCTTCAAAATCTTACACACAGCATCTGTACATTCCCAGGGAGGCAACCCCTCAAAATTCTGCAATGGATTCACCTGTAGCTGAAGAAGAAAGGTATTTTCCGGTAGCTGAATTCGTTTCTTATTTCATGTTTTTCACTTCTTTTGTTTGTTTATGGAATGTTTGCCTACGGAATATTAATCTGTCAATTGTCTTCCTTGTATTTTACTATCTACCACCAGTTGGTTCTTTTAACAGAATTCTGCATTTAAATGTCAAAACTTCATTTGTTGCGCTAGTTTACCATCTAACACCATTCCTATGTCAGTGTATTTGTTAGTTTTGTTGTCAAGAAAAACAGTAGGAGTTTATAGTGAAGTAGAGATACTTTTAATATTGATGCATACAAGTATATTTTTCTGGCAAGATAATATGATTATTGATCAAACACATCTATTGTCATTTATTGACTGCAGGAGAATGAACGGAAACGCACTCGATAGGTCTCCTAGAACGGCCACAAGTGAAACCCTAAGAGAGAAACAATCTGCTGATGATCAAAATGAAAACTCAGATGAGAGCATTGGTGGTAAACACAGTCGTCGTTTGTTATTACCTGAATCTGTTGGTGCAGTTATGGAGCATGATGTTGAAAAAGTAACTTTCTATTCTTAATGAGCCTGTACGGATAGGAAATATTCCTGAGACAGTGCGAGAGGGGTTGGATAAGACATGACTGAACAAGATACTGTGCTTAGAGATAATAATCTATTGCATTCTTCAGAAAAACAGAAATCAAGTTCAAAAGTAGAACTTTCTCAAGAAACTGATGAAATAGATTACTCTGGAGCTGCAAGCAGTGAAGATCATAAATCAGGCTCGAGGAACAGTAAAGGCTTCAGTAAGTCACTTGAAGTTTTTGACGCAGTTTCTCAAGGTGAAGGCTTCACCCACATGAATAAGCAGAAGAGATCAATCGTTAGAGATGACAGTATGATACGACAAAAAAGATATAATAAAAGCAAGGATGTAGGAACACGCCATTCCTCAACAGTAGGGGATGAAACTTATGTGCCTAAAGGCTGGGGAACCTAATTTTACGAAAAAGAACAATGCAAAAACGGAGGGTGCTTATTGGCGGAGGGAGAGTGATAACGATGTGAGAGCTTTACACAAGAGTGATGAAAATTTCCACGGTAAAAGAGCTATGGTTGAAGATATGAAAATAAGAGACCAAGTTGATGATATAGGTTTTAGACATCGAAACAAGGCCAGAGAAAGTGAAAGGACTGACTTTGATGGGCATAACCACCAATTAAGGGAGCATGCGGATATTGGTGGTAGGAGAGGTAATCCGAACAAAATTATGGACTTAAGAAGAGACAAGGATGATGGCTTAAAGGGACGTGATGGAAGTATAGATATTATTCCTAGCAAAAGAAGGAAAGAGAACGGAATCCAGAGGAGGGAACGAAGTGAAAAAGAAATAATATATGATGGGAACAGGGATAGTAGCAGTCGGCTTAAAAGCGAAAGGGATGGTGTTTCAGATGTGAGGAAAGGAGAACAGCCAAGAATGAGAGATGGTGATACGTACACTGTAAGGTATAAAGAAGAGGGGTTGTATAAGAGGGAGAGAAGTGAAAGGCGGAGAGATCATGATGAATGGCGTCGGGTCAAGCATGCGAGTGAAGAAATGTTATCTAAGAGAAAAAGAGAAGATGAGAGGTCCGTGATGAATAGTGTACGACCAGTTGAACAGAAAGTTTGGTCAAGTCATTACAAAGTGAAAGATGAGTACAGAGGATCAGATGGAGAATATCCCCAGAAACATATAGCACAGCACAGCCAGCAACCTAAAAGAAGTAATCGGCTGAAAGTGAGGGCCTTGTGCAGCACAGGGGCAGTGAGGATGTTTATGCAAATACTAATCAGCAGAGGAGAGATGGGAGAAGAGCAACTCATGAAAGGGAGAGAACCCGTGACAATGGCATTGTCAATGCATCTGAATCTCACAGGGTGCATAAAAGGAAGCCTAGAGACTATCCAGTTAAGAGAAAAGAAAATGAGGTTGGATATCCTAATTTGGTGCCTCATGCAAGTAAGAATCAAGATGAGCGCAGTGGACTAAATAGTGATATGGTATATTCCTCTTGCTATAAATGAAATGCTAGAAGAATAAACTATAAGATGAACTCAGCATATGCTAGTGATTGACAACATATTGTCTATAGCTAACAAACTACCTTTTATATGCCTAGTGGACACTCCTATTGTTCTCGATGAAGTTTTTGTTCTTTGATATGCATTTTCGAAAGGTGAGCTCATTCTCTTTGATATCTTTCTTTTTATAGGCAAACTCAAAAGGTGAACGCGAGCATAAAAGCAGTCAGAATCTGGTCCTCGGCAATCATTGTTCATCATCAGCAAATCTTAATGAAGAGGTGGCATCAGATGATGAGCAACATCATTCCCGGAAGGGGCGTTCCAAATTGGAATGATGGACAAGCCATCAGGAGAAGGATTTCAGTACGATCTTTAGATCATCATCATCCTTGCATATTAAAGAACACGAAACACAGAATAGCAGTGGGCCGTCCCTAGGTACTAAGGCACCTGATGAGCATCTTAAACTAGCGAAAGACAAACAAGTTAATGCAATCAAAGATGAAAATGTTTTGAGGACTAATCATGTAGATGGGAAATCAGTGGACGACAATGCTTGGATACAGTTGAGAAACTGAAGAAGAGAAGTGAGCGTTTCAAGCTTCTCTTGCTAGGCGAGAAAGAGATCACACCAAGCAAGAAGGTAGAAATTGAGCCTGTACCTCCATGCCAACCTGAAGACTATCCTGATGAAGAAATTAAACAAGAGCGTCCAACACGCAAAAGGAGGTGGACGAGCAACTGATGATGCTCCAATTCATAATTTACTCGAGGCTTGTACTTGTTTTATCGATGACAGTATTGTGTCTTCGTTTTGCATGAATTGAGAAATAGTTTTGGCTTGTGGATCTATCCAACCGAGTCATCAATCTGCCATTTATATCATTTCTGAGTTGAACGCATGTCAATGCGCTTATACGCTTGTGATCGAAACATGTCTTTTAGGAACCTGGAGTGATCTGTTGATCTGTATCAACAATTTTTGTCAACAAACACACTTCTCTTGGAAAGTTAACTTGTATCATATATATATTTTTGGGTTTTTAGTGAATTATGGGTACTTTCATATCTTTTGTCCAACATATACAAGTAACTAAAGAAATAGATGATATGTATTGTAATACTAACACCTATCTCCGGATGTTTGACTAATTACTTCAAATAAGAACTTAACTCAAAATTTCTTTTGGTTCAAATGTCAACATAGAATTATTTGGTGTGTAACATTTAATGTAAAGAATCTTCTCATAAAAAGAACCAAATGTATTTGAATACATAATTGATAAAATAGTTTTATTACAAATTGAAAGAAAAGCTTGAAAATTAAATTAAGATACAAATTAGGGCGCTGTTTGTTAAAAATTAAATTAAGATTCAAAACTTAAAGTTGGAGAAAAACAAAATTATTTTCAATATTGTTGTACTCGCTAAATGGTACTAAATATTAAATTAATATCAATGAACTTATATTTTAAATCATAATATTATGGAATGCATATAGAAAGAGATTTCCACGACTATATATACCTGCTATGTAAATCTAAAATATTTTTTTTGTAAATTAGCGATGAGGTGAGTATCGAACCCATGACATTTTGGTCACTAGCAATAGACTATTCCACTAGGCTATTCGATTAACTCGTAAATCCGAAACATTTGATTAAAGTGAATTAGAAGTTAGAAGACACAAACTATAGTCTATACTCTATAGGGGTGAGAAATGATATTTAGTCTTCCTTGTGGCCCTTTTCTAATTTGCGAGTCTTTATAAATACCCAACAACCTCATAGGTCAAAAATACCTTCGAAAAATCTCATTAGTTTAAGAATGAGGCTGCTGCGTCAACGGCGGCGATGTTGGGTGGCGCCGCCAGGATGTCACCCCTTTCCGCCGTTGTATCTCGGCCGATGATCTCAGAAATCGAGGCGGTGATGATTGTTTAAATGAAACAGACTTGGAGCTTAAACCATGGGTATTTTGGTAAGGCAGCTCAGAAGGTCTGTGAAAATGGTATTTTCACATGGCAACTGTTGCTTGCAACCATATATTCTGTTGCTTTGTCTGAGTAAAGGCGAATCTGAGCCTCATTTTATTTCACCATTTATACCAATCTTTTTCTTTTTTTGATAATTAATGCAGATTCTATTTATACGAATCTTGAGTTTCGGCTTATTTTACTTATCGATTGTGTTACCTATGGATCGGCAATAAGTTAATAACATTATGGACATATTCTATCGAGGAAATAATGAGTTTGGTTTGGAGAAATTATGTTCGAATATATAAATGTTGGGATAATTTTTAATTTGATGTGAACGAATATAAGATGTAATTTAGAATGATTTTGCCCTAAAACAAGCATATACCTAAATAGAGGAAAAGAAATCAATTTTAATTAAGTTGTTTGTACAGAGTTTTTCACTGTTTTAATCATTCCTAGTGAGTGTAGCTCAGCTCCTAATCACTTTTAACTAATGTGAAAGGATTCTTGATCCTTGTTCTATAGACTAATTAAAACTAAGTACCCTGAAATTGTTGCAATAAGGAAGCCTATCCAACTTGATAATGTTCTAATTCTCGAGGCCGATTTTTGTGTGGGGGTAGGAGAGGTTGATGGTGACTCTGAATCTTGTGTGGTGTCGATTGATACGGGCGGTAGGGGCGGGGCAACCAAGTCGCTTGTGTTGATGAGGGGAACTACGGGTGCTGGTGCTGGTGCTGCTCCGGTTAGCTCAACCAAGTAGGAGTAGAGATCACCTGCCTTTACTGGCAAGATGGTGTATTCGCGATTCTTGCCACTTGGTTTACACGGTGACCCTGTAGAATCAAAGCATTAGTGTATCGTTAGACATTTCGAAGAAGTATTTCATCCCCTTGCAAACAATGTCTTTAACTCTTAAGCAGTAACTGTGTCTGATGTACACCGACAACAACATGCCTTAATGCATCTAGACCCTGTTACTAATAAAGAATACTATTGTTTTCTTTTTGCTTGCTAATTTAAACATTTATGAGAAATACTGAAAGCTACAGAAGGATCATGAAATTGTGAAGACGTACTCATGTATGCATTTGCAGTGGCAGGAAATTCTGTCACCAAGCCATCTACTCCAGCGGAGATGAAGGTAGCAAGCTCAACATAGGGGTCAGAATAGTAATCAAATAAGAAATTTGTGAACTCATTTTTTAGAATTCCAGCATATACTGAAATATTTTCTGCTTTCATGGCTGGAATGATGTTGGAAAAGTTTGCTGTCAAGAACAAATCAATGTGGTCTAATACAATGCCATTTCTGTATAGGCGGACTGCATCTGCATATTTCTTTACTTCCCGTGCTAATTCATTTGGTACACCGCCAACTTCCCTATCGATATACAGAACTCTCTGGTAGGCTGTATTATTCTTGAAATTTGAGAGCACCGAGCTGTCTCCCGACTGAATCAAGATGTGTTTAAGTGGCTGCTTGTCAAGTGTTGCATTGTTCAAGGCATTGGTAACAGAACCTACGATGTCCAGTCCCTTCTTTGATGCTAGGTAGGCAGCATTCTATGTGAAAATTTAAGAATTTAGAATCCAAGCAAGAAAGTTAACTATTAGTACTAATATGAATTCATATGTTGAAAATCCTAGAAAACTGAAGTTCATAATTCTACTCACATCTATGATGATCAGAATTCCTCCAACTTTCTTAGACTTAGCCAACTCCAAGAAATCGAAAAGAGTTACAAACTTCCCTTTGTTTTTGTTTGCAGGATTCCGAAGCAAGCCGTTATCAGGAACTGGCTTAGCAATCTGAGCTGCAACCAAGGAATACTAATCTGTTAGAAATAACAGGATGGTAAGTGATAGAACATGTATGCATGCTAGTGCTCATTTGACAATACTTACGTTTCAGAGACTGGACTTCGCTCCATGTGAGATCAAAGGAGAAAATTCCAGTACTTTTTTGTATATCTGCAATTGATGTAGAATGTTCCATAAAAGAAGAGGCAGCAGTGGTGGTTGCTATGAGATCAGCCGATTCAGAGCAGAAAGCGATGCCATCTTTTGTCAGTTGGACTGAACAATCTATTATGTCAGCACCATCATCTATGGCCTTTTGGTAAGCAAGATCAGTTGATCCAGGATAATCACCGCTTGCTCCACCATTTGTTATGATTAGAGCTATCATGACGTAGTTTTAAATCATAAAGCCTATGTTAGTGGTCAGTTCATTCATAATTACTTTGATTTATGAAAATGTATCTTACTTTTATGAATCCTGGTGGTTTTCTTATTCTGAGAAAGGCATGCTGCAAATGCAAACAACAGGACAAGCATTAGAGTTTTCTTCGCAGCTCTGGGTTATTAGTGCTACTACATGAGAAAATAATGTATAAGCAATATAGTTAGCAAGTGAAATCTAAGAGCACCTATTGATTCTGAGGCTGTAGGAGGAAAATCTGTCAGAAAGCCGTCAACAGAAAATTGGCCATTATATATGAATTGCAGATATTCCCTTGTAGGATCATAGCTATAATTGTAACTTATGACGTTGTCATTCGCGAAGCCAGAAGCATATACGGTAAGGCCTTCTCTGTGAGCATCAGCTACAAGAGAAGTGGCAGGCTGCAGATATCCATCCTTGCCTACAGGCCATATGTATTGTTTCGGAACAAGAATCCCAGAAGCAAACGACTTAATACCAGTCAAATTTTTAAGCAGAGAACCATAGTCTACCTTTGTGGTTGGTTCTACTGCATCTGCTTCTAAGACTTTGAAGATAAGCTTCGGCCCTCCTCTCTGCACGGTTGGTTGCAAACTCTTCAAGAAACCGATTTCTGGAGAGGAAATGTAATCTGGATGTATCTTTCTCATCCCCTTCGCTATGAATGCTGCTGGATTAAGTTTGTGATGGTGTAAGAAAATGTCATACTGCAATGCACTGAACATTTCAGATTCCTCCTAATAAATCAAAGCTTAAGAATTTCACGTCACAATTAAACATCACCTCAAGATTTAGCCAAATTCGTGGAGGTCGTTTAAAGCTCAGAAGGTCCATGGGCGTGGTTATATGTGCGCCATCAAAAGAAGGGGATCTGGATAGTATACCCTGCCTCACTGCATGTCGAAAGGAAAAACACGTCAGAACTAAACGGCTTCTGTTTATAAGACATCGAATTAAGTTACAAGAACTTACATGGTAAGACATCGAATTAAGTTACAAGAACTTACATAATATTTTGTCACCAAGAAGATCCTTGGAATCGAAATCTATACTGAACCACCCTTTAGTGTCAATGCCATTTACATTGTATGTATTATCCCCATCAGGAAAGATGTCTTGAATATTTGTAGAGTTCTGCAGATTTATGTTGGACAGACAAAAACCTAGTCCATCTTTAGTAAGTTGTAAATCACAATACATTAGTGTACTTGGCAAACTATTTTGTTGTGCAAAATTATATGCATCTATGCTAGAGTCCGGAAATAATCCTGAAAATCCTCCTCTTGCAATCACCACTGGCTCACTTCCTGTAATTTATAAACAATCTGTTGAGAATCTTCACATATCACAAAGATAATAAGTAGTATTTTGTAACTAAGCTACTACGAGTATATAATAAGGTCATACTATTCTATATATTACTGGTCTGTAGTTTCCATTACCGGATAGTTATCCAGAGGAGATATCGAGCTTGAAGATATAGTGAGTGTTGTTTTCTTGTAAATACAAATCTATTTAAGTCCCAAAACTTCAATTGTACTTCGAATATTATTTTATAGTAACTTCTATTTTCACATTTAACAAAGGTTAGCGAAAAACTGTGAAATGCATGCAAAATAAAATGGCATTGTCTATGATGAAAATATGTATAGTTAATAAATATTTGTACCATCTAGGGTGAGCCATCTCTTTTTGGGAGGGGGAGGATTATGTCTGGCCTTAGCTGCCGTTGTACAAATCAAATAGGAAAAACATATTAAATGTAATAACTTCTGCATCCTGTTCCATTACAACAAAATTATGTGAGTAATTATCATAACAAGCATATAGCTAAAATAAATAATTATCATAATTATCACCTTAACATATATATATATATATATACTCCTTTACTTGATTCTATAATTGTTGAAATAAAAGAGAAAAAGGGAAAAAGGGTATTCCCCTTGAGGCTTCAAGAAGAACCGGGAACTCCCATACGAGAAGCTAAGCAACCGTAAAAAGAGAGGTAATTAGATGATGAATATGTAAAAATAAATTGCATCTCTAAATATATTCCACACGTTTATCGTATTTATAGCTTTAAATTATGATTCATTGTTTATGTCTTTAATTGTTTTCGTAGGCTATAATGATGATATAATAGAAAGTCCTCAGATATATTCGTTTATAACGAAAATCTAGTATAAATTCAAGGGAGAGGACCCTTTATAACATACGTTATCCATGTTAGCTAAAGGAATTAAGTTATTACTTGTTAACTTTAATTAACAAGGATTCTTATTCGATGAATCTCATTAAATTGTTTAGACGTTATGTTCCGTTTTTCTCTTTTCTCTTTTACCTTTATAATTTTTATGAATTTGAGTTAAAAAAAAATTAGAATTAAAACAAGGATATGAATCCAAGACCCTTAGTTTACTCGCACGAGGTATGAGCTTTTGAAAGATATACTTTCTCCGTTTTTGCAATTGTCTTTAGCTTTTTAGCATTCATTCCCTGACATTTCTAGGCTTATTTTGGACATTTCAACTTTAAAGACAATTTCAGGATCGGGTTCAAGGACAAGAGATTGTCGAGTAATTGCACATAATTAATATTGGGTTCCGAAAAAGTACTCCCCATCCCTATTTGATAGGGACATTTTGACTATTCACGATCACCGAAACATGATTTAAAACGTAAATATCTCGTATACTACAATTAAAAAAATTATAAAAAGTTAATATTTCAAAATATGTATTGAGACAAATCTAACAAGATTGCACATGATTATATCTAGTTCATATCATCTAAATGAAAAATAATGATCAAAATTTGACAAAAAATTAAAACATCCCTATTAATTAGGGATGGAGGAAGTACAAGATTGGATGTTGGAGTTTATGGGTGCCTACTTCAAAAACTCATTTTCTTAGACTATCCACAATGGGGTGTTGAAAAAAAAAATTCAACTGTTGAAAGCATACAATGGGGTGTTGAATTTTTAGGGTGTTGAATTTATTCAACATGTTGAAGAAAAGAAAGTGGAGCCCACTGGTCACATCACCATGTAATAATGTTGAAAATGTATGGAGAAGATGGATGTGTGGTGTATTGTTATTGGTTGTTGTATTTTTTTAAAGAGTGTTGAATATTTATTAAACAAAACCAATGTAGAGTATAAAATTTAAATGGATGTTGAATTATTATGTGGAAGAAAGAGAAGATGATGTGGAGTGTTGGAAATAAAAAACGAGAGTGTTCAATACTTCAACCATTGTACATAGCGTTATGCGTAAATACTAAAATTATTTGTACAAATATCTCAATTGTCAACATTATACACACCAAACAGTGTTTTTCTATAGGTATGAAATTACGATTTTGTTCATAAATGAACTCTCTCATCCACTACTTTTCAAGTAGGGGTAGAAGGATAATTTCGCACCAAACAGTAGAGTTTTGGTGTATATAACAGATCAGTTCGTCGAGGCTCCACCTGTCCATGCAGCTTAGCCACGTCAGAGCATCTACTTCCATACTCTTCCCCCCCCCCTCCCCTCCCCTCCCCCACCCCCCCATCCCATAATGTTCCAAGATTACACCTTATCTTTATCAACAATAAATTCAGTGGCAGAAAGCAAACATTGAGCAGAAAAATGGGAACAGAAGAAATGGAAGTTGTGAAAAATCTGGACACAGAGAGGTACATGGGAAGATGGTATGAAATAGCTTCATTTCCATCAAGAAACCAACCAAAAGATGGTGTTAATACAAGAGCCACATACACATTAAACGAAGATGGAAGTGTTCATGTCCTAAACGAAACATGGTCTGCTGGAAAAAGAGGTTACATACAAGGCTCTGCTTACAAACCTCATCCTTCTAGTAATGAGGCAAAACTCAAAGTCAAGTTCTATGTTCCTCCCTTCTTGCCTATCATTCCTGTCACTGGAGATTATTGGGTTTTGTTTATTGATGATCATTATACCTATGCTTTAATTGGTCAGCCAAGCAAGAGTTACCTTTGGGTATGTTCTCTAACCTCTTCAACTTTCTTTTACAAAATTATGACAGCCGGAGGCTTCGTTAGTAATATCTCGTGGACACTCGACTCGAGGCTATTGATGTTGTTTTGTGTTTTATAATGTAGATACTGAGTAGGACACCACATCTTGATGAGGAGATATACAATCAGCTTGTAGAAAAGGCATCGGAAGTAGGGTATGATGTGAGCAAGCTCAAGAAGACTCCTCAGGCTGATCCACCACCAGAGAGTGACGACACTCCCAAGGATACTACAGGCTTTTGGTGGATAAAATCTATCTTTGGGAGGTGAATGAGACCTCAAACTTGTTTCATCAATAAAAGATGTTGAAAACCTGAAACAAACTAGTCTATAAATGAACGTGATTAGAGATTGACACGAATGTTTAATAAAGAATGCATGGATTATCAAAATTGTTATCAAATTGGAATCTACTTTGATAAAGAACAGATACTCTTAGAGCAAAGCTGTAAGATTGTACCTTGGAAACAAATCTTGAGTTGCATACAGATTTTATTCATTTCGATTCTGTAAGTTGCATACAAAATCAAGAGGTTTATATATTAAATGTTCTTTTTCATTCCATCAATGCATATGAATGGTATCTTTGAGAGGTTCCAAACTCGATACATATGGGCAAACAGGAGTTCAAAATTCCAAAGGAACATAAATAATCGATAGCGGCCATGGAAGACCAAGACAGTACTCTGTACCATGTATTGGTTTGAAACAACATATTGATACTACATTACATAGTTGTAACCAGATTGTGAATCATACAAAGTGGAACTTAACAAAAGAATATAACATTTACAATACTGTACAACATTGGTTGGTCTTCTTTGCCTGCTTGTAAAACATCTGCAGGACAAAAAAAACTTGCAATGAGTTGCTAAACAAGCAATGTGCGACTCGATTGAATACATAACTAACACACTAGTAACGGGAATTAGTATCATATTCACCTGAGAAGCAGCACTGAGGTCTGAACTTTTATCAACCAAGCTATCCAGCTTTTCACCTCGTTCTAGAACGCTATCGATAGTTTTATGCTGTGTTCGAGTAGAAAAGGATCTAAGATAATCATTCACGTAACATGCTACACTAAGCTAAATAACTTTTGATTGCCTGACTTACAAGAATAATTTTGGTTTCATCCAATTCCCTCTGTATTCTTAATAGCTTATCAGCTTCAGCAGGATCCTAAAAGGTATCAGTAAAAAGAATTAAATAATTAAAAGAGAGTTGGCAACTAAGAGGCCAGATTATAAACAAGATCTCAGAAGATGCTTTCCTCAATTGCCCAAATAGAAAAAGTTTCAGAACTAAAAACTAAAAATACCTGAAATTTTGTTAAAGAATCAGTTAAATATGGCCAAGGCTCAGTGCTATCTGATTGTGCATTTCTCCATGAATTGCCGAAGTTCTTTTGATACTCGTCCAAAACCTGCGGATTCATGTATATACTCCATTAAAATAACGTATTTCTCAACAAAAGGAAATAAACTACATCTTCTCAATAGAAATAATTAGCCAAGTATACTTCATATTTTGCATGCAATATATAGGGATGCTAAAGACTTCGCATGAGAATGCAGGGATTGAAAGAACTATGCATATGGAGTACAAGGATTCAAAATTGAGGTCTCTACTATTTACCTGGTTGAGCAATGAAAATGCACTCCGAACAGGGTAGTGATCATCCATAAAAGCCAGTGCAATCAAGCCATTTCGGTTGTAAGAATGGACCTTGTACTCTGTGAAAGGGGGATTCAGTAAAAGTCAGCACTTCAAATCTTAGCCAGAGAACACGACAAACTCCAGATATAACATTTGAATTTCAGACGAATGTAACAGCTGAGCCCAGAACACTTCATATAATTCAGTCACTTTAACATACACAAGATACGGAATTCAACAATAAGAAACCTAACAAATACTAATGAGAAAAATAGCATAATAACTAATCAAATGGGGCCTAACTTTCACAGGGAAAGGGAAAAGTGTAACAATGATTTAAGAAGATCATCTCAACAAATGGTTGCGCTGACAAGCAGTTCTGATCATCTAACCGAAGAGCAACTAAAGAGCAAACGCTTTATAAATATAAGAGATGACAGAGCTTCCTTGTACTTTCATCGCATTCAGTCTGCAACACACACTTGATGAATTCAATAGCGATAGCGCACATAACCTTCATATATCGTGCACAGATTGCACAAGAAAACAAGAAGAGTTCTCAACAACAATTATCTGGCTGCAATCTTTTGGAGGGATGTTTAGCTATCGCGAAATGCTAATTCTAACATAATACTAAAAAATATGTACGATCTTGAAACATTTCCTCCCCTGATCATCCAAACTACAACAACACAGCCTAAAACAATGCATCACTATTCACTCGTCAACCCTAAGCCTTCATAGTCAAATTTCATATAAACGTAGACATAATTCAGCTCAAGCAAGGCCTCAACAGAAAGCGAACTCCACAAAAACAAAATAAAAAACTCACCAAATCATAAATTACCTTAAAAGGTCAACATTTTGAAAAAGAAACAATGTCAGAAAACCGAAATCTGAAACTACTCAAATCATACATAAAAAAGTTCACATTTATATAAAGAGATAATGAAAACCCCCGATATCGGAAACTACCCAAATCATAAATAATACACAAACTTAACGTCTTCATAAAGAAACAAATCAACAATGACAGAATACAAAAAATATAAAACTACCCAAATCATAAAAGCCCAAAAAGTTAACATCTTTAGAAAGAAACAATGAGAAACCCCGACAAAAATGAAAACAACCCAAATCATAAATAATACTCAAACTCAATATTGTCATAAAGAAACATTGTTAGAAATTTAAAATAAGAAAAAAAAATTCCCACAAGATAAAAAAAACACAAAAAGTTGACATATCTTCAAGAAAAATAGAAAACATGAGGATATCGATACCTTCATGCTGAACCGATTGGCGTTGGTTAGGTGGGGTCCGTTTGGCAACAGTGCGACCAATGAAGACGATGAACTCCTTAACGCTTGATCTCTGGAAGTAGCCAAAATGATTAACATCAGAGGCGTTTGCAAGAATCACAGGATCAGACTCTTCTGAGATGCATTTTAGGACCAATATAGCTGTGATCTTCATCTCTTAGTTCAGCTAATTGTTTGTTTGATTCTTTTTGATGATTGGATTTTCGTGAGAGTCAATAAATTCAAGATTACTGAGAGGAAAGCTTTCTTGTTTTTATAAGATGCGTTGCTTTGCCTGTTCTTTTTTATGATAGAAAGCCAAAGAGAGTTTTAGATCGGGAAGAATTGATGTGAAAATTTATTAATAATATTATGTGATATATTGAGGTTGACCGTAATACAACTAAGGGTAAATGGCTGTTGACATCACTTACGTTTGAAAAGAAAGTCAGTTAGATCATTCATGTTTCAAAAACGTCAGTTACTAATGTTTAAAAAGTCATTCATTCGGGTCACTCCATTAGATTTTTTAAGGGTATTTCTGTCCAGACTCATTTTTCCTCTTATAACCACCCAATTTAACTCTTATTAACACATTAAACCCAATCCTAATATTGCAATTTTTCCGATTTCTTTTTCGATTTTTTCTAGATTTCTTTTCTGATTTCGTTTTCGATTTTTTCTCGATTTCTTTTTTATTTCTTTTTCGATTTTTTCTTCTTTTTTATTTTTTTCTTTTTCGATTTTTTTCTAGATTTCTTTTTTAATTTCTTTTTCGATTTTTTCTCGATTTCTTATTTATTTTTTGATTTTTTTTCTCGATTTCTTTTTCAATTTGTTTTCGTTTTTTTCATTTCTTTTTCGATTTTTTCTCAATTTGTTTTTTCGATTTTTTTCAACTTTTTTCGTTTTTTTGTTTCTTTTTTATTTCTCTTTCGATTTCTTTTTTGATTTCTTTTTTCTATAAGAAATAAAAAAATCAAGAAAAAATTGAAAAAAAAACAAAAAAGATCGAGAAAAATTGAAAAAAAAATTAATAAAAAAACCGACAAAAAATTGAGAAAAATCGAAAAAATAAATCAAAAAAGAAATTGAGAAAAAAATAAAAAAGAAAAAGCCGAAAAAGAAATCAAGAAAAAATTGAAAACGAAATCAAAAAAATTGAAAAAAATTGAAAAAATCGTAAACGAAATAAAAAAAAATTGAAAAAGAAATCGACAAAAAATCGAGCAACGAAATCGAGAAAAAATCGAAAAAGAATTTAAGAAAACCTGAAGAAAATCGAAAAAGAAATCGAGAAAAAATCGAAAAATAAATCAAAAAAGAAATCGAGAAAAAATCGGAAAAGAAATCGAAAAAATATCAAAAAAGAAATCGGAAAAATTGTAATATCATGATTGGGGTCAATGTGTTAACAAGAGTTAAATTAGGTGCTTATGAAAGGGAAAAATGTGTTTAGACAGAAATACCCTTCAAAAATATGATGGAATGACACAAATGAGTGACTTTTTAAACATTAGTGATCTAACTGGCGTTTTTGAAACATGAGTGATCTAACTGGCTTTTTTTCCAAACGTGAGTGATGTCAGAAGCCATTTGCCCTACAACGAAAGTATCAAATGAGATACCTTTTGAAAAACGTAATAGAAAATTTTATTTTGCAGCATGTATAATCGAAGGGTGAACATTAAGTTTTATTTATTGTTGTGTTTGAACTAGGGAGAATAAAAGGGAGGGTAAAACTAAAGATTAAGGTAGGTCAGGTTAACTTATGTGAATATAGTGTTTACCTACACCAGTGTCCGAATCGATAAACTAGTGATATCTAAGCCGAACTGTTACTAGGAGGTCGTGAGTTCGACTTTTGTAGCAACTATATTCATCATGTACTGTGTCCTCGCTTTTGTGTTCTCATATGTTCTACTAAGAGTAATAAGTAGAGGTCATTTTGAAGAGAAAACAGAATACATGATAAAGTTTGATGCAGGCCAAAAATCACTTAGAATTATAAATGTACAAAGTCGGTGAATCCAGTTATCGTAACTTACATACAAAAGCTGTGCATCTAAGTAGGAAATTAACTCTACAAAAAAGAATTGTATGATCCTCGAGTTCACCGAATACTCTTGCTAGTGACCAGAAGGTCTGGGTTCGAAACTCACCTCATCGCTAATTTACAACAAAAGAAAAGAATTGTATGATCCTCAAACAACAAATAAACTAAGACTAGCTTCTTTTCCTTTGGCAAATTCAGTTGTTTCTACACAAGCTATGTCAAAATATGGTACATTCCACAACAAGTGGCCTCAGATCGAATGGAGTAATAAACATAGGCTTTTGGGAACATCAAGTGAGCATGATTTAGACCATAACAACTTCCTACTTTGAATCATCAATCAACTAATAGGGGATTAGGGGTTGACCATTCCAACAGGCACATCATCTGGGAATCACGCGTATATCGCCCCTTTTGTCGATTCTTTAACCAAAAAGAACCATGGGCTATCTTTTTAAGAATCTCAAGCACCTGTTGTGTTTAGTTGCTGTTATAGTTGCTCCTGCATTCATGCTCCGCTTATTAATTTTGCTCAAGGATTGCTTTTCCATTGTATTTATGAACTTGCGCAGATGTCTGATGTACTCTGGGTACGTTTCAAGATTACAATGTCCTCCCCCTTCAACCCATAAAGGATCATATTTCTCTGTGGAGAGTTCCCACAATCGCTTCCCATGAGAGAAATCGACAATCTCATCATTTGTACCCTGCAAAAGGTTTGCTAAATGAATCAGAAGACACAGAGGTGGTAAAACATCACATTGGGGTACAAGAAACAGGACTCAGTTCTTGCATGTTGTCAAAAGAACATAACAAACACTCAAATTAAACCTTTTGCTATTTGCCATTTGCCAAAGATCACTCTTCCTATTAATCGGATTTGACCCTGCAATCCATTTCATGGCATGATTGCCAAGCTTCTAAAGGTTTCCTTCTATAACACCTCTATTACTAACAAGAGAATCTAGATGGTATGCCTCAAGAAAACATTTTGATAAACAACTTTTACTTTCAGCTAGACGAGAAAACGCTGATGAATGTGTACTGTTCAGTTACTCTGATGATCTTTGAACTTAAAAAAGAAAATAAAAGTCATCATACTCTACAAAT
This sequence comes from Echium plantagineum, assembly GCA_003412495.2. NCBI lineage: Eukaryota > Viridiplantae > Streptophyta > Magnoliopsida > Boraginales > Boraginaceae > Echium > Echium plantagineum. The sequence continues at coordinate 5,185,686 of CM016563.1, read as the reverse complement.
ACTTCTCTTGCCGAAGTGATCTGGTGCTAACGACTGAATTATTGAAACATGCTCCCAAATTGCCTATTTGGTAGTATCTACATGGAGAAGTCTTTTAAAGCGTTTTTATTAACAGCAGACCAAGTGATCTGGTGCTAACTACCGAATTATTGAAACATGCTCCCAAATTGTCTATTTGGTAGTATCTACATGGAGAAGTCTTTTGAAGCGTTTTTATTAACAGTAGACCCATAAGTACCCGGTTAGACATGTTAGTACAATAAAGTTTATTTTCATTCAGGTACTGAGGTCACACAGTGGACGGATTTAATAATTATGCCACCAAGAGTGCACGAAGCCAACCATCCTCAAAACAAAAAAAAACCGATATACTACTATTATTGTCCTTTTCCACACAACTTTGAACTCGCTCTGGTGTTATTCACAGAAAAGCATAAGATGCTGTGGCATTATTCACAAGAAAGCTTAAGACAGAGTCAAGTCAGATGCAGTTAGACAGTTTGATCACATGAAGCAATCATAGAAGAATTCTAGATGTAGAGAACGAGAGATGTTAGAATAAGATAAGAATTATTACTCACATGTATAACTAAAATTGGACAAGTGACATGCCGTACTTTGTCTATATTCTGAAAGCAAAAGGGAAAAAATTAGTTACCAATGGAACGATATTAATTGAACAACAAGAAGAGAATATATTTGTATTGTACTTTTCTGATAGATGTTAGGATTAGACAGAGCAAAAGAAGAGGAAAAAATACTCCGTAATAAGGAACAGCTCACATACCTTAAAAATATCAAACCAAAATGTCATCTTAACTGGATAGAGAACTCTTATACCCGAAAGAATTGCGCTATGAAGCACAACGCCTCTCAGGCCACGCAAACGGGAAGCTAAGTGCAGTGTTGGCCCACTGCCAACAGACTGGCCATACAATATTACATCTTCCTGATTAATTCCGTATTCATTGTTCAAGCAATCGAACACTGCCTCAATATCGTAGTAGGTGTTGAACTCAGATGGCTGGAACAAACAAGAGCGCTTCTTAATAATGAATGTCAGATGGTAGGGTAACAAAAATATCATCTTATATCAATTTCAAAAGACAACTGAATGACGGTTTAACTCACCTTACCAGAAGAGCTTCCATATCCAGAGTAATCATAGCTGCAATAACGGGAAATAGTCAAATAAAATCTCATTCACCACTGAGGAAAATATGAAGTCAATACTTAACGTGCATTTAGATTTTCAGTGTCTGCAGATATTACGCCTCCAAGACAAGAAGTTTTAGTTCAATCTTGAGGATAATTAACTACCTCAGTCTGGATAAATTAGGACAATAGTGACCAAGTAATTTCCCTTATGGAAAACCCATAAAAAGTCTACATGTTGACTACTGTAATTAGTCCATTATGCAAATACACAAGAACAAATTGAGCTCCAACATTCGTAATTAGTCCCCAAACGACCATTCCTGGGATGGGAAAGTCAAAAACAAAACAACCATCCTCACAAATTTTAAATTAATATAGTAATCAAAGTTAAGGCTTAGAAAAATCTAAATATTTTATAATACGAAACGAAATGAGTAAAATTCAAAGGGGAATCATTGTCTAATTTCGTCGAGGGTCCCCAAAATGTCAGGACATACACTTCTAAAGTTCATTTTCTGATAGCCGAACAAATAAACAAAACAGGACTCTCAGCAAATAATATTCAAACTAGTCATTCTCCAATTGGATAGAACAGTTACACCACAAGGTCCCCATAAATTATCCAAGTTAACAAATTCAAAAATAAACTGATTCTAAAGCCCACAAATTTGGTTAAATTACCAATCACACAAAAAAAACCACAACAACAAACCAGATTAATTCAGAAAAAACTCAAAAAAGATCCAAACTTGATCTACAAAACACAATATCTTAAAAGAAACAACAAAAGAAGACAAACCTCATAACATTAATCCTTAGATGAGCTCTGAGCTCCATAAAAAGCTCTTGCATTTGGCCCAAATCAGCAGCATTTCCATGAGAATACAAAAGTGTTAGCTTCCCTTTAGGATGTTTCCAGAAAGTAGCAACAATCTTGTTCCCCCCCTTTGTATTCAACAAATGAACATCCACTTTTTTATCAGAAGTTAAGCCACTAAACACAAGCCTCCCATCAACCTCATCTCTGGACACCTCATATGTTGGTGGCTCTGGAGGGAAAAATGCAAACTTTGCAGCCACACCAGATGTAACATTCCCCATTTTTTCATCAAATGAGGAAGGTTAACCAAAACCAACAAGAAATATACTATTTCAAGAAAATATGCAAATTTATTCAGGCCATGAAAATGGGTTTTTGTCTTGCATACTAATCAAGAAAATTATATGGGAATATTGAATTTTTCTTCAAGATAATTACTTTATTTTTGGGTAATTATGAAATTGCAATTTGTTTTGTTTTGTGGTGAGATGAGGAGATAACTAGATTGGTGAAACAAACGAAGAGCAGAAAGAGATAGACAGATAGAAAGAGAAATGGGGTGAATTTGTCAATTTGTCTTTGTTTATAACTGCATGTTGTTTTTGTTGTTGTCTATTGGTTAAAGAAGATGATGATATTTATATGTCTGAATTTTGGCTGCTTGTAATAATTCTGAGATTAGGTACTTCAAATAACATTAATTGTTAGGAGTATTATTTAATGCGTATTGAATAACAACCAATCGAATGGAGATTACACAAACGAGGGATTTATGAAAGGGGAGGGACCACTTTGTTTTTGTTAAGCTGTCAATGATACAAGTACATAATTATTTTTTATTTTTTGAAATTATATTTATTTACTTACAAAATGGCTTTTATAAAATATAATACTTATTTCATATGTATTTTCATAAAAATTGACAATTGAAACATATTAAACGAGAAAATTGGTAAATGGTCAAATTGAGTAGAGTATTTAATATGTTTGGATGTGAGAAAAAAGTAAACTTATTTATATCTTATGCATTGCGAGTATATAAACTATTTTACATCTATTTTCAAACTAGTTAGTACATAAAAGGACAAATAACTTATACACAATTTTTATAAATGTTGGCATCGATATGATAATAGGGTGAATTTGATGTATATAATAAATTCACTTTGTAATGATAGAAATTGATGGTATTTATGTCTTAATGCTACTACTATCTTTATATAATAAAATATTAGTTTGATAACAAATGAATGAAGTTAGGGAGTAATTATCATTTCTTACATGATACAGACTAGTTTATTTAGTTCAAAAAAAGGTTAGAGATTTAGGATAGTGAGATTCTTAGATCTAGTCAAAGGCTTCTAGGAATCTATTAATTATAGTCAATACTACTTCTCTAGATAAAGAGAAAATTGCAAATTTGCTTGTCAAAGAGACAATGGCAGAGTCAAACATTCTTTAATTGTCCATTTTTAGTTTTTGTCCACAATGTTTGATGTGGCTTCATTAGGTTGCCTATTTAGGTTACATTTAAGATTAATATATAGCTTGCCAATTTTTATTTTACTTTTGTCTAGGTAGTACATAAATCTTCTTGCTCTATCATAGTATTGATTTTGATACTGCCAATTTTCCCCTGTAATGCACGACGAATTAGTATCCAATTGTATTCATAATCATGTATTGTTTTCGAAAGGACGTAGGCGATTAGGATGCATGACATAACAAGAATTGCAGAAGGTAGTTAGGTAGATTCAAGTTTTAAAAAAGAATAGAGAGAAGCTTTGGTTTAAAGCAAGGAGAAAAGCTAGTCAAAAGAGGTTAATGGGAGTTGGTGAAGTAAACTAGAAAGGTGGAGTGATGCCTTGAAGATAACTAAAGATGAAAGATGGGGTAGCTTTAACAACACCCCTCAATCCTCATGAGAGATTAATTATTAAAAGAACTGATTCAATATACTTTCTGTTTGATTACTTGCAGAAAACAGTACCCTTTAATTATTAAAGTCACTTTCGACGAAATCTAGGAAATGCATCTTTAACTATACACTACTTTGTAATAATCCACTCTGGACAAAATATAATACTGGAGGAAGATGGTTCTTGGATAACCTTCCTTTTGCTTAGCATCGATGGAGCCGAGTAAGGGTCCTGTAAGTCGTGCAGATATGTTAGCTAGGCAAGTCTGGCTTGGCATGTGGGATATAATGTTACTCAAGTTCTCAGAACCACAGGCACAAGTTGATGTAACATTCTAATAAAAGAGATTGAATCATCATTTGTCTGTAATTAAAGTAATGGTTCAAGCATAAGAAATAGTAGTATAACGTTTGAACGATCAATGTTATTCTAGAATCCATATTAGATCTTTCATGCCGGAACTGATCCTGATGTTTAAGTGTTTAGTAATAGTACAACGTTATTCTAGAATCCATATTAGTATACATTTGAGTTGTTGATGGATGGATGAATCTGGATGTAAGACTAATCTTATTTAAGTCCCATAATTTTATTCTGTTGATCTCAAATGAATCGATGAATTCATTAAGTCCATCTGAATTCGATTAACAATCTAAACGAGGTTTATAAATGATTTGAAGACCCAACCAGTAGATGGATTGATTTAAAGATTTCTTATCTCTCAAATCCATCCACAAAGGAAGCATTGGTCTTTTACACATTTGGTTCAAAATTTGGCGAATAAAAGTCAGATGATCCATAATCAGCATGACATGAGAGTTAAAACTGCAGAGTGCAGATGGTCTCTCTATATTTAAAGACTTGTGCAGTATTTAGTTGATCTTTCTGTGCTTCAGGGTTAGAAACTTAGAACGGAGAGGAAACATTAGACGTTCCATATCAAAATTGTACATTATATTTTATTGAATGGGTACCATTGTTCTAATGGTCTAGTTCATGTATGATGGTCTATTTTTTGTCTTCTTGATCGACTTACCATAACTGGTACATTTTTTCGCAAGATAAGTTTTATGCATCAAATGAGAACAAGCAATTAGACCAAGCTAAATTAATTTGTTTACCACAAAGTTGGGGAAGTAGCCAATTATGCAGAACAACATTACTTCAGTAAAAACTAAAACCAAGAATTTTCTAGTCATTCGTAACGGTGGACAACAAGCGCTACTCATCGAGCTGATCGTCATAGTCTGGAAAATAAATTGCTAGTCCTGGTTTCCTAGCAGGGTGAGAAGAAATGCTTTGTAATCACCAGAAGTCTCCTTTGCAACTGCTTGCTCAAGCTTCACACTGTTTCTTTTAAGATAGAGTTCCCTAATCACCTGCAAATCTGTTTCAGCCCGGGTAACAATCACTCGAGTCAATGCATCTTCATCGGTCCCTGGCTTGTTAATTGCTTCGCGAAGGACCTACAATATCGAACAAGATATCAGTTAGCAGAAATGTATGCATGTTGTACCACAATGACATCTATATATGTTCAGTTTTTCGTGTAATTAGAACGTTCTTCTCACCTTCGCGTAGTACTTGTGATGGTTCGAAATGCATTTGATGATGGTGCGGACTGTTACCAAGTACTCAGTCTTTTCATTAGCATCCCTTAAATGCTGCATTTGTATAAATTACATGAATTAACGAATTTTATATATGTCGAACTTTACTCGTTATAGTATTGTTTCTAACGCGAGAGAATTGGCGGGATTGAAACTTTCTTCTGAGAATCCGGACTCGAGTTCTTATACCAAGAATGGGTTTGATATTATTATTACCTTAGTGATAGAAATACCATACTCATCCTTGTAACGGTTGATAATTGCCAGAAGTTGAGCTTTGCTTCTGGTGGTCATGATCCTAAGTACCTCCTCATGATTAAATACCTTTTCTGTGAAAGCTTTGTTAAGAATGCTTGCTTCTCTTTGAGCTAGCTTAGCATCAACCTCAGTACCATTATACCGATATACACTACCCAAACCAACAAGCAGCTGTAGGAAGACCACCATACGTAAATCTTAACCGAGTGAAACATAAAGCGTTATTATTTTAGCCTGTCATGATATTAACCGAGTGGAACATAAAGCGTCATACAAAATGTACAACCAACACCTTCTCAACGCAAGCGTACCTGGCGAATGTCACCAGAGGTATGGTGAGCCAAGTCTTCTTCTAGGGAATGGTTGAAACGAACCGAGTAGGCACGCTTGATATCCAAGAGTTCTTCAGGGGAATGAATGCATGAAATCTCAACAATGACTTTATAATCAGGAATCGGCAACTTCTTGATTGCTACATTCAATAGCAATGCTTCTCTATCTGCTGGCTCCAAAATCCACCTATACATAGCTTTCTACAGGACACAAATTAATTTTCAAGATAAATTTTATTAGAAAATTACTCATATGGTATAGGGCTATAGGCCAGTGGTTTCTATACTCCATTTCTTGATTACAAGTTACGACACTCCAATCCTTCGACAATCTTCAACAGTTTTTATACTGGAATTGGGCCATTGGGGTGTCGTTATCACTCGTTCGAGTATAAAAATCGTTATCCATGTTATATTATTTGGTCATGGACTGACCTCAAGGTTACTTGTTAGCTCTTTTTCTAGACGTTTGAGGAGATCTTCCTGGTACATCTCTTCATAGACTTCTCTAATTTGTTTCCTTTGAGTATTATTTCTGTGGCCAAGTATTGAAATTATGGTCCCCTCGTCTGTTCCCCATCCTAAAACCATTAAATATTAGTACCTATAACAAAACACATTTGCAATGTGGTTGAACATTCGATTCCGAGGCTCGTCTATTTCTTTTCATTTTATGTCAGGCTCTCAGCCATTAGATGTTGATCCAACCGTTCAATTTCTTTTTCGGAGCCGTTTAAGTAAAATGTTATTTGAAAAATCGAAACAGAAGAAATTTCCTTTCAAGTTACCTTCACAAGCCTTCCTAATAGCTTCAGCATCTACTGCAGGGGAGGCATTATCGGGGAAAACAATGGTAGCCATTACACTGCACTCTTAATCTTACCGACGAATTTTGCAATTTCTCAGGGACTCACTGAATGGTAACATTTTAGAGGTGTTTCTCAATTTATAGCGAGAATGTTTGATACAACATCATAAATTGGAACTAATAACGTTTGATGTATTAATTACCAACTTGAATGAACTTGTATAAGGTTTGTTTCTTTTTGGCAGTTTCAAGCTTTCGAAATATGTTACCAACATCATAAAGGTTTTCGAGTTATTTGGCAATAAGTGTACGTTACATTACTTTTTAATAAATTGAACAATAATAAAATACTCTTCACAGTAGAAGACATAATGACATAATGAAAATAAACTATAATACTCTCCATAATAGAAGACTTGCATATATAGTTACTAAAATAAAAGTTGTCCTGTAAATGATATTGAGGCTTTTTTATAGTTGAATACTCTAACCGCAGAGCTCTTGCGCATACTGAACCCAATCTGCAGGACCTGCAATGAGATCTTCCATGTCGATGGCATTGCTTAGGTGATGAATACACGTTTCCATTTCACCCACACATTGAGAAGAATCGATAATTCCATCATCCATCATCAACATTTTCTGAAATTTCATGTAAGCATTCTCATTCTTGGAACCTGAACATTTTTCCTTAGTCATGTCTCCAATTCCCTCTTTCATCAACATCTCTTGTTTCACAAACATGAGCACTTTTCCTTGGGTTCTTTTGCAACGTTCGCATTCTTCCTTGATCATCTCTAACTCTTTCTGCGATTCTTCAATTTGGTTCTTCAGCATCATTATCTCCTTGTTCAAAAGAGTATATTCACCTATCAGGTTCTTGCTTTCTTCATCCAAGTTTCCATTTCCAGCCATGGAAATTCCAGCAGTGGGATCAGCTAGATATCTAGCTTGCTTTTTTCTTTTGACATTTCTCAATGAACTCTTATTTCCTCTCTGGAAATGGACATTCTGGAATTCCCATCTGTCCCAGTCGATTTTGCTAAAGCCCTTTTCACATTAAAACAAAGAAAGACAAACTTTAATGAAGTTGCAAAAAGGTCATTAAAGTCATAAACATTGTTAAATTGGTGCTTACATAATTGGAGAGTTGGTTAACAAAGCTTGAGAAGTTGTTGTGCCTGAAGTATTTTAACATAATTTCAGTAGCGAAGACGTGAGGCTGCCATACAATGAGGCTGGTTCCAGTGGAATTCCATGAGATGATGTCGTTTGTCGTCGGATCATCCACCATGTGATATGTCTTCAACACAAAGGGAGGTGGTGGTTTCGCCATGAATGATGAGTCTCCACCCCTTTTTCCGCCACCAACATAAGCGTCGCAACTAGCACTGCCACCATCAACAGATATAATTTCCTCAGTAGACACAAGGCTATGTGTTTGTTCTGCCTCCATGCTATTGTTAAGCTCAAGGGATTATAGATTGTGTTGATAAAGTATAGGAGCCAAAACTTCACAAACTAAAATTTATCTTCTTCTAGTTTTAGTATAGCATTATAAATCAGTCTTCATTTATATAAGCATTGTTTAGTGTAAATTAGGCTCATATTGCATGATTTTAGCTTAGTACAACCTTACAATTTTTTCTGGTACAATTAAATAAAGAACGGAATATATTCCAAGAGTACCACAGCTTTTTCTTCACAGTTTACACTCGTATTGAGGGATTTGATTATGACAATATTAACACCCATCATTGAAACAAGATATACATTGAAGTGAAAAGGTTATAGGAAGAAATAACCAATACTGGCATTTTCAAATACATATAAATGCAATAAAATGGCGCTTCTCGATAATGCGATACTTTTATTGCAATTATTCTTGTTTCGAGCAACAAATAATCCTACCCTTTAGTGGAGACAAAACAAAGATGTATGGGGAGATCATAATGGACCAACTTCGATGATACCATCCAGGGCTAACAATTTCCAAATATGCTCAGTTGTTACACAATATTAATGATGGAAAATTACAAGATATTTTCTCCCCCTTTTTCACTTCTCTTCTGTTCGGTTAAACAGATACAACTCTTCATTGAATAATTCTCTTATGCCTCACAGATCCCATCTATACTACAAAAGACATTGAGTTTGAGTTAACTTCTCCGGCACCAAAACACCGCTACTTGTATGCTGATCGGGTATATCATTTTGCTGCATCAAACAAGTTCGAGTTGATACGTTAATTAATTAAGTTAAAGCTCTTTAGTGTGGATGTGGCCAGAAAACAATAACTAAGAGGTAAAATAAATTTGCTGCATCAAACAAGTTCGAGTTGATACCAGCTTTGGAGCCGTTTGAATATTTACATGTACATACCAAAGTCAAGCTTATGGTTAAGTGGACAAATAGTATACTAAATTGTAGTTGACTTCACATATTATGCAAAATGAACAAAAGATATCCCTCAAGTGACGGACACATCATCAATTTCAGTACGAATTGTAACAGAAAAAAACCCCAATAAAACCAAATTATAATAGAGTTGCACAATATTGTTATTTGGCTTGTAAAATATCGTTTGGTGGTAGATTCATCTGTTACAATAGTTTTGACGTTCAATGCGTCCATATGGCAATAGTTTAGTGGTATTTAAGGTATCTTATCCTAGTTAATCGAATAGCCTAATAGAAAAGGCTCTTGTTAGTGACCAAAAGGTCATGTCGAACCTCACCTCATTATTAATTATCACAAACAAAAGGTATCAAAAGAACTTAAATATGCCAACAAAATATCACGATAAGGCACATACATTAACAAAAAACATCATGACTTCCATGTAAGATAATGTTCTTAAGTCAATCTCAGGGAGAAGGCTTACCCAAAATGTAATGAAGAGGAAGCAATTGGCCATCAGGAGGTTGATCTTGATCGTACCTCCAGATCATCAGCAGAATAGTAGTCAGCGATTAGTCGGTACATATATGAAGGGTTATGCCCTCCCCTACAAAGTCAATTGAGTAAAGAAGAGCCATGAGATATGTAGGAACCACTTAGGAAGGAATCGTTATGTTATATGTCACTACGTCAAGTAATGTTCTCTTCTCACACTTCAGGACACTAATTGTGAGAAATCATTTACTGAAACGTATAAAGAAAAAATTGGAACAAATTTTTTCACAGTGATCCGTGAGTACAGTCAAAAACCACAAGAAAAGAATAAACACACAGACACCAATCAAATTGAGGGCAATTTAAAGTCGGAAAATTGTATAGTCTCAGCAGGGAAACTTACGTGTCAGTGATAAATAAACTGACAAGAGATGGAGGAACATAATCAAAAGTGGGATTGACAACATGGAGAAGAGGGGAGCCAGCACCGATTCCAAAATCCAGACAATCCGAAAACTCCCCAAAGTCCAGTAGCTCAGATGGAGATCTTAGTTCATTAAGCAATATCTCTGGATTGTGAGGATAAAGTGGACAGAGCTGTGAAGTGTAAGCAATACAAGTCAGTCAAAACATATCGAGTCCACAAACTTGATCTGCATTAACTAACAAAGAACAATTATTGGGATATTGTGGGTAGAATTCCCAAAACTACCAAAATGTAGACCTATTTCTAATTATTTGATGGAACCAGAAATTAATACAATAATAGTGGTGAAAGAATAATTTAACTCATAATATCATGTTTCAATTTATTATGGTGGCACACAAGCATAAATCACTGTAGATCACCTTATGAATCCCTGCAAGCACAACAAAAGGGACAGCATGTCTTTGTGCAGCTAATGCTACCATGTTCATCCCCACTGGAGCGACAACACCACCATTAGCCATGACAACATGAGAACCGACAATAACCTTCATTAAGCAGATTAGGAAACAGATTTTAGAGAATTAAAGAAATGAACATCCAAACTGAACAAGGAAATAAATGTAGTGAAGTGCCATTGTACCATATTGACCCTGGAAATCATTGCAAAAACAGCAGAATCAGTAATTACTGTTGTTTGCAATCCCCTCGCAACCAACTCTTTTGCAAGTTCATGTCCTTGGTACCTATTAGGAAACAGAATTGTAGATTAAAGTTGGACAGGAAAGATAATAAGAAAAAGAAGTTTTAATTCACATTGCCAGCCAACTAACCTGGGAGCACCTTCAGCAACAAAAACTCGAAATGATCTTTTCTTCTCCTTTGCAGCACAGAGGAACTCTAACACTGTTTGTGAACTGCCTAATGTCAATATCACCTCACTGCCATGATACCAAAAGAATTTGTAAGAGCTTTGAACTACAAACTAATGCTGATGTGCACATAATGAAACATTCCTCAAAGCAAATACATTTGGTATCCCGTTTGCATGTACTCCAATTTGTATCAATTTTGAATGTTTCTATTTGGGCGTTTATCATTGATATTGTCTGATGATAATGAAAGATAAGCTAATATTCAAGTCAGAATAAACTCAAAATTCTTCATAAGTTTGCTACTTAGAAGTTAATATGTTATTAGAATTGAACTATATATCAAGCAGGAAAAACAAATATTTAAAAGTAAATCCCTCCTTAAAAGGTGTCAACAGCACACCACTTGTGAAGAATCTTTTGGAATATACTTTTTTCATTTTTTACACTTTTAGTCCAATGTTTCATAAATACAAAATTATAAACACTACAATTATAGAAAATCATTATATCATGCACATAAGAACAAGTTCAACGCCTAAAATAAAATTCAAATCCACATAAACAAAAAAAATCTCAAATGCTAGTAGGAAAATGGATGTATGGGATTATATCAGATATATTTGGAAAGGTGGACTCGTGTGTCCCAAAAGAATTGACATATTGTATAGAAAGGATAGGTAGATGGTGGTACTTTTGATGGATTAGCTCAACGGCCTGTTCAGCAATCTGTTCATGGCATGTTGTAATATCCTGAATAAGTTCATTAACTGCCTCAATTACATTATGCTTTAGCTTCCGAACTCTAGCACTTTTGTCAGCAGCTGAGAAGGAAACAATCATGTATAAATAAAAATACAAATCATTCTAAGGAGCAATTGTTTACGCACAAAAGTTACAGACATTAAACAATAAATAAATCACCCGCATCTCAAAATGAAATAAACGTACCAAAAGTAACTCTGGAAAAACAAAAGAACAACTTACATCTGCTTTTACTCTCAGAATCCCCGCCAGAAGAAGATGTGTGAGGTGCAGCTGTCAAGTGAGGCACATCCTCAAGGAGGGTTTGCAAGGAAGGCGGCCTTAGACTGCTTCTAGCAGCAGCAGCAGCGACAGAAGCAGCAGATAAAGCTGGGTGATCTTCATTATCCCAATTATCTTCCTCATCACTTCCTGCAGCTAAACTCATTCCACCAATAGCCGCTGAAGTGAGCGAAACATCCTCTTCTCTGATAATATGCAGAACTCGCCTCACAATGTTTCCAACAGCAAGCTCTGCCAGGTTAACACAGCAAACATGAAATTAATATATCTACAAACTGAATTTGGACTCAGAAGAGAGAAACATATTTGACGTTCTCTAATTATATGAGGGACAGGACAACACAATGAATTACTTATTGAACAATCAAATAGCATTCAAACAAACATAACAGAGCCTTAATCGATACACAGCTTTGATATTAATAAAACTAATCATTTTAATAATACATTTCACTAACAATACAATCTTTTGACATACCCTTGACAAAACATCATACATCGTACACACACAAAAACTTAGTTCAATATTTGGTGAAGGGTATGGTAATTCGCTCGATTCAGTTTCAATTGTCAGAACTAACTAACTTTGCATTCATAATCTACACGCATAACTTTATTTTAAATCAGAAGTTCCATCTCAATAGTAGGGTACATTTATAGTACAATCTTTTCATATACCCTTCACCAAATAGTATACATCATACACGAATATACTTTCAAAATAATAAATGTCAACCATCAACATTCAAAATTGGACAATCAATTCAACAACAAAGCACTAAACTACAGAAACTATCCCAGTAATCCACACACTATAGTTATTCACATACCAACAGGGTTAGCGGCAATGAGCTGTTCTCCAGCAGCTTTCACGGCATCGATAAGCGCCGCAGCTTGGTTGGTGTTTGGTAGCCTCTGGTGTGAAATAAACGACCTCAACACCTCTGCCGTCATCTTCGCCGTTGACTTTGACCCCTCAATTTTACTAAATTACATTATTCCAGAAAATCAACAAGTTGAATTACTTAAACACAGAACAATTTGATAAGTACAACAAAATACATTACAAAAATTAAATACATAGATAAATAAATAAAAGATTTACCGTTTCTTTAAGTTGGTCACGAAATCGTTGATTAGTGGGTTGACGTCAGGCATTTTGTGGGGATTAATAATTGATTTTGAGATTAGGAGATATTAAGTTTTGATTAAGGTTGTAGGGTTTAAGGTTGTCATGCCTATGGCGTGAAATTTGGGCGTTTTTTAAGTTTGTGTAGTTATGGTGCTGCTATTTTGGGTGATTTTGTATAGCTTATAGTTTACATCAATTTTACATCAATAATACAACGTTCGGAAACAAAAAAGAGAAAAGAAAAAAAGTTGAACAGCACATCGATCATACATGTTCATAAAACATTCACTATTTGATCAATAATATCTTATTTTGAGTTAATCGAATAGTCTAGTGGAAAAGGTTCTTGCTAGTGACCACAAGGTCTCGGGTTCGAAACTCATCTCATCGCTAATTTACAAAAAAAAAAAAAAAAATTCATTTTGATTACATTAAAGGTTATGTTATTCGATTTTATATTGCGAGGCTATTTTACACCATTAATTATGCATACACATGAACATGATATTAATAACACCAACTTAACGAAAATTCAACTGAGACATGATATCAAATTATAAGTGATCAAAAAATCAAAATATTACAATAAATAACGATGGAGAATATTCTTTTAATTTTTTTTTTAGAATCTAACTTTTTAATACTTAGATCTTCATAACTGCTATTAAGTCAAGTTCTAAGTAATACTCATCTATTTTCATTATCCCTGAAAGAAAGGAAAAAAGAGGTTGGCTAATACATAAATAAAATCGAACAACATAGCCAAAAAATAGAGCCAATTTACCTTGATGAGGGTGATGACCACAAAATAACAATATCACCTTGCGTAATAGTAAATACTAATAATAATAGAATATGTATTAATGATCAAAAGTTAATTTGTGGTCAACGAACTCTTAAAACATTAAATTTGAATGAAGGAGTTGTTGTTACTTGTTAGCGTGGATGATTGATGAATAGGGTTATCGGGTAATTGCTCGATACTTGTTCCGAAAATTTTAATATATGATATACATAACAACCAAGTAATTATATGACTCGATAAAATACATAATCATTAAAATTTGACCGCTTATAGCTTTTCAGCTAGAGACTCACTACTCACTCGATACTTTGCCAAATATTTGACTTGGTACCTGCACGAGTAACATTCAGGTAAGTGTTTAAAGTGCTTGCTCAATCGGGTTACTCAGTATCCGCTCAACCTGATTTGATAACAACACGAAACATGCGAGTTAATTGGATTAAAACCAATCTACGTTACGTTATATGTGAAGTGTTATTATATGTATTATTAGTATTACGTAGGAGTGTTAAAATTATGATATGTGTTTTATTTTGTAGATTAATATAAATCTTTTTAAAATATTCTATTACTGATGTTTGTTATAAACTTAAGATTTTCAAAATTACGAGTTGATTGATCGTATATATAATTGGTTATTAGCTGATTGATCGTATGTGATGTTTTGTTAGAGGTCGAAAATCGTTGACCTTGAACTAAGAAAATTGCAAATTAAAATCTGATTATGATTAATGAATAAACGGGAGGCCCACATTTGACGACCAATTCAAAGGAAAGTTGAGAAGCTGATTGCATAAAAATAGGAATTTTGTAATGTTGTGTGGTTGATAGAAGCATGCATGCTTAAGTTTTGATAATTTTGTTTGGTTAAGAAATGTTAATGAGGTATATAAATAGCAGATTATCAAATCCAAAAAAAAATCAGAAGCGGAATAAGATCGATAGTGATATATAAATACTGAAGCTTCAGAAGGAGGAGGAAATTCTTCCTTCCTCCATTCTGAAATATATCACAGTTGGTCGAGAGGCAAAATGGCTTCCGAAATTACTTTAGATGATATTAAGAATGAGACGACTGATCTCGAAAACATCCCAGTAGAAGAAGTTTTCCAACAATTAAAATGTACTAGAAAGGGTTTGTCCCAAGCCGAGGGAGATAACAGATTGCAAATATTCGGCTATAACAAGCTTGAGGAGAAGACAGAGAGCAAGTTTCTCAAGTTTTTGGGGTTCATGTGGAATCCTCTCTCATGGGTTATGGAGATTGCTGCTATTATGGCAATCGCTTTGGCCCAAGGAGGAGTAAGCTACATTCGTAACAATTAATAAATTTGATTAACGACTAGCTAGTTTACAAACTGAATATTAACAATTTATAAACGTGCAGGGAAGGGCTCCGGATTGGCAAGATTTTGTTGGTATTGTCGTGTTGCTTATCATCAACTCCACAATTAGTTTCATTGAAGAGAACAATGCTGGAAACGCAGCAGCTGCTCTCATGGCTGGTCTTGCTCCCAAGACCAAGGTAATCAATTCATCATGCACTGCAATAAATTATTAATCAAAATTATAAAGGTATATGTGTATTGATCGAAATGATATTAACAGGTTTTGAGAGATGGAAAATGGAGCGAGCAAGATGCCTCAATCCTGGTTCCTGGAGATATCATCAGCATTAAGTTGGGTGACATTGTCCCAGCCGATGCTCGTCTCTTGGAAGGTGATCCTTTAAAGATTGACCAGGCTGCCCTT
Organism: Echium plantagineum; assembly: GCA_003412495.2. Taxonomy (NCBI): domain Eukaryota; kingdom Viridiplantae; phylum Streptophyta; class Magnoliopsida; order Boraginales; family Boraginaceae; genus Echium; species Echium plantagineum. The sequence goes on along the minus strand of CM016563.1, from coordinate 5,169,851 downwards.
ACCGGTGAGTCTCTTCCAGTGACAAAGAACCCACATGACGGTGTGTACTCTGGATCCACCTGCAAGCAAGGAGAGATCGAGGCTGTTGTGATTGCCACTGGTGTGCACACCTTCTTTGGAAAGGCTGCTCATCTTGTTGACAGCACCAACAATGTTGGTCACTTCCAATTGGTGTTGACTGCCATTGGAAACTTCTGTATCTGCTCCATTGCCGTTGGTATGGTTCTTGAGATCTTGGTGATGTACCCAATCCAACACAGGGAGTACAGAGATGGAATCGACAACTTGTTGGTTCTTCTCATTGGTGGTATCCCAATTGCTATGCCAACAGTGTTATCTGTGACCATGGCCATTGGATCACACAGGCTCTCACAACAGGGTGCAATCACAAAGAGGATGACCGCCATTGAAGAAATGGCCGGTATGGATGTTTTGTGCAGTGACAAGACAGGAACACTCACACTTAACAAGTTGACAGTGGATAAGGATTTGATTGAAGTATTCCCTAAGAACATTGACAAAGACACCGTTGTCTTGTTCGCCGCTCGTGCTTCCAGGGTCGAGAACCAGGATGCAATTGATACCTCAATTGTTAACATGTTGAGTGATCCCAAGGAGGCAAGAGCCGGAATCAAGGAAGTCCATTTCCTACCCTTCAACCCTGTTGAGAAGCGTACTGCAATTACCTATATCGATTCTGATGGTGAATGGCACAGGATTAGCAAGGGTGCTCCTGAGCAAGTAAGATGCTTTTTGGTTGTTAGATCATTTTGAGATATTTTTTATTTGTGCTCTTAAACCTAATTGCTTTTAATTTTTTTTTCGTTTCATTAGATCATCGAGCTTTGTGAACTTCAAGGAGAGACTTTGAAGAAGTCCCATGAAGTCATTGACAGCTATGCCAATCGCGGTCTTCGTTCATTGGGTATTGCAAGACAGGTGAGTTGAAATGAAGACTAACATATATCATTTGAAATATCCTCAAAAGAGCCCGTAAAGAAGCGAGCAATGATCAATCTTTATTATATTGCATGCAGACTGTTCCTGAGAAGAACAAAGAGAGCGCAGGTACACCATGGGAGTTCGTTGGTTTGTTGCCACTATTTGACCCACCAAGGCACGATAGTGCAGAGACCATCCGCAAAGCTCTTGATCTTGGTGTTAATGTTAAGATGATCACTGGTGATCAACTTGCCATTGGTAAGGAAACTGGTCGCAGACTTGGAATGGGAACAAACATGTATCCATCATCTTCCCTTCTAGGACAAAGTAAAGATGAATCCATTGCTTCAATCCCTATTGATGAGCTCATTGAGAAGGCTGATGGCTTTGCTGGAGTCTTCCCAGAACACAAATATGAGATCGTTAAGAGACTCCAAGAAATGAAACACATTTGTGGTATGACTGGAGATGGTGTGAATGATGCACCAGCTTTGAAGAAGGCAGATATTGGAATTGCTGTAGATGATGCAACTGATGCTGCCAGGAGCGCATCCGACATTGTCTTGACAGAGCCTGGACTAAGTGTGATCATCAGTGCTGTGTTGACTAGCAGGGCTATCTTCCAGAGGATGAAGAACTACACAATCTATGCTGTTTCAATTACCATCCGTATTGTTTTGGGATTCATGCTTCTTGCTCTAATCTGGAAGTTCGACTTCTCACCTTTCATGGTCTTGATCATTGCCATCCTTAATGATGGTACCATTATGACCATTTCAAAGGACAGAGTGAAGCCATCTCCAGTTCCTGATTCCTGGAAGCTCAAGGAAATCTTCGCCACTGGTGTTGTCCTTGGAGCCTACATGGCAATCATGACTGTTGTGTTCTTCTACCTTGCAGCTGAGACCGATTACTTCTCTGTAAGTATAGATTGATATTTTAACTTGGTCATTGTCTTGCCATTGTTTATATCTATATTCAGGTTTCTTACGTGAAGAAATAAACGATGCAGGAACAATTCAATGTTAAATCAATCAGAGGCAACCATGAGGAGTTGACTGCTGCTATCTACCTTCAAGTGAGTATCATCAGTCAGGCTCTCATCTTTGTGACAAGGTCTCGCAGTTGGTCATTCGTTGAACGTCCTGGATTCTTGTTGATGTTTGCCTTCCTTGCAGCTCAATTGGTAATGCATATTCTTCGCCATTGTCATTGTCGTCATCCTTGATTAATATATTCTGACCAACTTGATGTTAATTTTATGTATAAATAGGTTGCTACCTTGATCTGTGTGTATGCACACTGGGGATTCGCAAGAATCGCAGGTATCGGATGGGGATGGGCAGGAGTGATCTGGATCTTCAGTATCGTCACCTACTTCCCACTCGATGTCCTTAAATTCATCATCAGATATGCACTAAGCGGAAAAGCTTGGGATTCCATGATCCAAAAGAGGACCGCCTTCACCACCAAGAAAGATTATGGAAAAGGTGAGAGGGAAGCACAATGGGCTTTGGCTCAACGTACCCTCCATGGTCTTCAAACTGCAGACACATCCATCTACCATGACAAGGACCACAGTGAAATTGCAGAGGACGCCAAGAGACGTGCCGAGGTTGCCAGGTTGAGGGAGCTTCACACCCTTAAGGGACATGTTGAATCAGTTGTCAAGCTAAAGGGTTTGGACATTGAGACAATTAACCAAAACTATACCGTCTAAGATGTACAATGCTCTCATGCATGGTCACTTGGATTGGGAATACTACTCTGGACCCAATAATCACAATTAAAAAAAAACCTCAAAAAGAAAGGATCATGACTCTTTTGTTCTTCAAGGTTTTAGTAGATTTAGATACTGCTACATCAAATGTATGAGAAAGAGATCAGATGAATAAGACTACAAATTTTTATGTAAAATCCATCTTCACTTTGTGAAAAAATATTCAATTTTACGAATAATTAGTTTTGCAGAATTTTAGTTGCTATTTACTCTCTCCCTTCCTAATAAATGATTGTTTAGTAGATATTTATTTATAATAATAATTGATTCTTTAAGAAATTCAATATACTTTTAAAATCATGTTTTCATTTTTAATCTTGTTTTAGAAGTTACTTTTCATTTTGAAAGTATTATGTAGGGTAAAATAGAAAACGTTTTTAACCCTTTAATGATACAACACTTTTTTAACTAAACAATCATCTATTTATTTCGAAAAAGAGGAAGTATTTTCTTATACTTTTGCCTGACTTGCTATGAAAGGTTGAAAGTTACGAATTTGTAATTATTGAAATGTCATTATCAGATATTAGAACGTCCAATCATTACTAGCCCATAAGATCGAGAACATCTGGATAAAAAACGTCAATTAAACTGAATTATACCGATTATGATAATAAGCTTAAAATGAGCTTCCCAATATGTACCCAATAGAAAAGTTCAATTACATTTCTGCAATAAACAACTCCAACAATTTATAAGGGTTTAAAGTTAATCGATCGCTTGCTTGTTTGGATTCATAATGGCTTGCTTGTTTATTACCAACATGTCCTCCACCTCATTCGGACATTGATTCAATTCTCACATGGACAACATACCAAAGAGTAAGATTCCAAATGTTACTCATTTTGATTCGTTATTTACTTATTTGAATAATAAAATAAATGAGAACGTTAGAACAATTTTAGCACATCTAAAAGGAGTATTTGTGAATGATGAGGAACATAACTATTATAGGTTTATTTCACATTAGACTTTTAGTCATTAAAAATATTTGTATGTCAATTTAAGTATTAAATCAAACCTACGAAGACAATCTGTCCACATACACATACACGTAATTGACGCAAAAGTACTAGACAAAAGCCACGCCCCCACATGGCACCACCCAAATGCAAGGCACGTCTTTACCAACAGTCCAACACCAGAAAATACATTTCACTTGGAAAAGGAGGACATTGCGAGCTTATGAATTCTATTTTCAGACCAATTTTTTCTTAAATTTTATTGATTTTGTTATACGTAATTTATCAAATACTCTCTTTGTGTCTAAAAAGTTGTCATATTTTAACTTTTATTAGTCAAATATTACAAATTTGATCATGAATTCTCATTAAATGATAAGAAATAATATAGTCTTGTGGGACCTTGTTAGATTCGTCTCAATATATATTTTTGAAATATTAACTTTTTATAATTTTTTCGCATATAGAATAATAAATATTTATGTTTTAAATCGTGTTTTATTGACCACCAAAAGTCAAAATGTGACAATCTTTGAGGGACGAAGAGAGTATATGATTTGCCACGAGATTCGCCCCGTCGGCACATCTGGGACTCCCCGACTCCTTCACGTATTTCCTCTCTTAACTGTTGCGGCACTGCCCTGGAATGCGCGGATGGGTTATTCTGACGAACCCTATTTAGCTGATCCCTCAAATCAGGTGCACTTTGAGATCCTCGATCTCCTTCGTCTCGTCCGCTTGCAGCTCCCTTACCTTTGCTAAGTTGTGTCCGCAGGTCCCTAACTGCATCGTCAGGTTGTGGCCCTTGGCGGGACATAGTCTGAGTGCCTTTGTGGATGGGTGGACGAGAGGAGGTGGCTTTGCTTGTATTGCGTGTCTTGGGCGGCATCGACCTGAAAGCGTGGTCGGGGTACGACCACAAACACTCCGACGATCAAGTCAGTCAACGGTGTTTGAAAGGTATAGTTTAGGGCAAATAGCACATACCCCATCTGGGGAAGTGTGCCCAGTATTTATAGTGTGAGGCTTCCGTAGTTCTCGCCCTAGAAGGGACACATGTCTCCTCCTGATTGGGTGAGGTTTAAACCCTATTCACCTGTGGGCTCTTATACAGATCGTGTCTGTTAAGCGCGTCTATTTGGATCAAGGTCCACTAAACGAACTGGGCTTTGGATACATATATAATCCGGATGCCCATGAAATGGGGTCCACATCAGTATAATTTAGATGGCACAGTTTATAAATTATTATATCATTTTAAGGCAAACCCAATATAGAGTTAATAAGTAGTAATTGTGAATACTCAATTACAAAAATAAATATATTTCTCTTTTCACACTAAAATAAAATTATTGTAGGAATAAGCAAAATTAAATTAAATCTAAACTTATCATCTCATTAAGTGAGTTCAATCGAATGATCTTAAAAAGATCGTAAATTCTAGATTCTTCGATTTAATTTTTGTCCAACAACTCTTCAGTTTGCATTTTTTTACAACGCGAAAGCCGTAGTCGATATTCGTGATGTGCGTATTAGGTAAACTTTAAGCTGATACAATAGTATACAAATCAAGTCAGTCAGGTAATTACACTATGCAATCCTTGCCTGACAACCGACAACCTCAATCAAGAAAATATTAACAAAAAAAAGTCAAATTTTATAATTTTACAATGACAAACTCACGTACTCCACCAAATTAATTAAGTGACACTCTTCCGTTTACATTAATATAAATTCGGAACTAAATCTTGAAGTTTTAATAATTGACGTGTATCAGTACAATTGTCTCACTAAACTACAACCACCGTTTTTAATCTCTCCAACCCCACCCGGCCCCTATATTTAGCCCCCTCCCCCTTTCAAAGATCCCATCTTTCCATCTCTCACCCTCTCAACATCATTAAAAAAAATCATCCTAACTCTTCATTTCCTTAGATAAAAAAATCCACTTAAAAGAAGAATCGGACTATATACCATACCCATCACAGCTGTGGTGGTGGTGGCGGTCGGAAGTTATGGCCTCCGGAGCGGCAGGAGACGGAGGATTATTCCGGGGATCATTCGAGGGGTGCATTTCCGGCAACGATATGGGGATATCAAGAAGACCATATCATCGTAATTGCAGTTGTGCATTACATAAATCTCGTGGAAATTGTTCGCACGTGTCCAAATGCAATAATGTCTCTTACCCAATTCGGAGGACGTGGAGCGAAGGTTGTCTGTCTCTTCTGTCTCCGGCGACGCCTCCTCTGCAGCCCTCGCCGGGAAATTCGCCAGCGGGAGGGGCGGAGATTACGAGGAAGACTTCGATGATCTTTGTTCCTCAAGAGTAGAGTGGGGGGGGTGATCGATCTTGTTAGATTCCGCTTAATAATTTGATAACATTTGTAGGTTATCATTTTTTGTTTTAGCTTCTGGCTAATTGTAGTATCAACAGCTAAAATCATGTAAATTTTGGTTTAATAAATTAGTGATTGTTACAAATTGTCTAATACTAACGCGTATATCCATCAAATTACTGAGTTTATTTCATATGAAAAGATATTTAACGAGTGAGATTGGAAGACGACATTTGGAAAGTGTTATAAGATCCAGCTAATATACAGAGGAGTTGTCAAATTGATTATTGATGACTTCTTCAAAAAAGTTTGAAATTATTTCTTCACTCATTAAACCTGACCTGGCCCAGAAACCCTGGAGATGCTACAAGTTAATGACTTGTACTTTATTCCCTTTCATTCTTTTTTGTTGTGTTTTTACCTATTTATTTATATTATTTTTTTCGTTTTGATATATTTGATTGTTTGAGGGAAAAATATATTATTAAGGACTGATGCAAGATCATTAGAGTGTACTTTATTAGGGACAGAAAATATTTCATAGGGGTAGAAATAATAAAATAAGTTTAAAAGTTCATCAAAAATATAAACAATCAAACATTTTAAAACATGACAAAATTTCTAAATAATCCAACATATTGAAACAGAGGAAAAACAAATTAGTACTTTTTTCGTCTCTTTATCTAAAGCTCTTTTGGCCAAAACAAAACTTGTTTTTGTGATTTCAATTTATTAAATGAGGAAAGAAAAAGTGGAGGTAAAGTTAAGTTATCAGATGAAGTTAAATTTTTTGTTAGACTTTGTATAGAGGTAAATAATCCTTAAAGAAATGAAGGAAGAAAATAGAAAAAAAGTTCTCCGAGAATATATTGCAAATGTTAATAATAGTATAATAAATTAGGTTAATTTATTAGTTGACCATTTAATAAGAAAAAAAGCTGAAAACAGATTGAAATTTTAAAAATTTAATTGAAAAACAAAAGTCTTTCGAAATAAAAATAATAATACTAAAAGACAAATAAAGAAAATAGACATATTATACTAATAATACTCAATGAGTATATGAACATCCCTATCTTTACTATGTTTCTTGGCTTATTTTTATTTTGGACCCTAAACTATCACGTAAGTTTCAAATTGGACTCTGATACTATCTTAAGACTCATTTTGGACATTATACTACGCTTTGTCTCATTTTGGACCTTAAAATGCCAAATAAAATTGGAATAGATGCACATTTTAAAATAAATTTATATATGGGAATCTTTTATAATACTTTAATTACAAAACAACCCCTCCTTCTTCCTCACACCCCACCCCTACCCCTACCCCACCCCCTACCCCCCATCTCACCCGTAACCCCCCTACCCCCCATCTAACCGGTAAACCCCTTACCCCCCCCCCCCCTCACCCCCGTAACCCCTACTCCCACCCCCCACCCCCGTAAAACACACAGGTAGCTACTTGATGAGCTTCTTTCTGTTTTCCACGCCACCTCTCTAAACCTCATATTCTTTCCCTCTAATCTTTATTCTCGAATCAATTGTGTATTTATCTGTTTTTTTATATTAATGTTGAGTGTATAATTAGTTTGTGAAGTGGAAGAAAACAATGGGTGGATGTGTTTCAAGACCATCATCTTGTGTAAAAGGAAGAAAATTGGAATCTGCAAAATCAGACAAGAAAATTGTGAGGAAGAGAAAAAGAAGAGGAATCAAGAAAAGGGTCCCTTCTCGTTTGTCTGATCGATCCAATTTTAATGTCAAGTCTGATCCTCGTGGTATACTAATATATTTCTTTTGATTTGGTTTTTCAATATTTGATTTGGTTTTTTTTGACATATTTTGTTAGAATATTGGATTTTTTTGTTTGTTTTTATGTGAATGGTAATATTGAAACGATGAGATAGTTGGAAATTGATCTGTTATGGTTGATTAGTTGACTTTTGACTAATTGTGAGGTGGATTGGGAATGTGGCACTGGTGAGTTGCAGCTTTTGTGATTTAGGTAGGTGTTTACGGGGGTGGGAGTAGGGGTTACGGGGGTGGGGGGTAAGGGGGTTACGGGGGTGGGGGGTAGGGGGTAAGGGTAGGGGTGGGGTGTGAGGAAGAAGGAGGGATTGTTTTGTAATTAAAGTATTATAAAAGATCCCCACATATAAATTTATTTTAAAATGTGCCCCTATTCCAATTTTATTTGGCATTTTAAGGTCCAAAATGAGACAAAGCGTAGTACAGGGTCCAAAATGAGTCTTAAGATAGTATCAGGGTCCAATTTGAAACTTACGTGATAGTTCAGGGTCCAAAATAAAATTAAGCCATGTTTCTTAGACGAATATTGGGTAAATCAAATGTATATATTTATATAAAGTAACTTACAATTTACATAAAAAATACTTGAAAGAAATCAAAGAGGATGGAAGGAGTATCATGTCATTATTCAAAAAGATTCGAATAGTACTATACTATATTAGGTAAATATTAATTTAAGTTGATAATTGTGCAGATGCATCTTTTCTGCAACGTGAAACTATGTGATAACATGGAATCATATGTTTCTCTCACGTGGCTATTCTTAGTTTGTAATTACAAAATGTCCCTAAACAAATAACTCGATCAAGAAAATATTAGTAGGAAAAATCAAATTATTACCACAAACTTGGCCACTTTTACGGGTATAAACACGTATTCACTTATTTAAAAGAATGAAGGCAGTGATGAGAGCAGTGAATATTCTGGTTGTAGAAAACAAAACAAAACAAAACAAAGAGGTGAGACTATGTATGACAATTGTGCGTGAGATATAGATGCATGCAATCAAACTACATACATACGCTTCTTCATCAACTAGGCATACACCACTTGCTTGGTTACATGCATCATGCATTATTTATGTCCACACATATGTCAATTGGGTCATTGGGAGATATCAAGGCTCAGGACTTACGAGATCGAGGATGACGGAGGTGCCTACGCAACATTTTTTTTAAAAATCTGAAAAAGGAGGGAAAAACGTGTACGAGAGATTGGTTTGAATTCTCCTTCAAATTTGTACAAAAGTATATGCTGCAACGGAAGAGTATTTGCATTACTTGTATATATACGCATAACTACTAATAAGAACGTCCCTTCGTATAGTATGCACTGACAACACTAACATAGTCTCCCATGTACGCAAAATAAGGATCAGATCATATACATTCTTTATTTATTAGGAGGCTATTTTCTAATTGACCCAAATTGAAATTTACGTGTACCGATAAAAATTGAAATGCATGAATGATGCATTAGCCAACTTATAATTAATGCAGAAAAAGTAATACCTAAAATTAGGAGTGTTGGCTCAAGATTTAAGTTTGATCATGCCATTCCACTTTTATAGCTAGCATTATATATAAAAGTTGGTCTGACCGAGGAACAAACTAAATCAATAAGAGAACATTAAATAATCAAATCATGAAGCAGTTTTGGAAGTACCTAACAGTTTTTAAATCAAGGCAGCTAAACATGACAATGAAGTTCTCACTTCCCGCAAGCCGCATCAACCATAGTAAAGGTAGAAAGTTAAGGTGCCGTATAAACATCATCCGTACAAATTTCCGTACGGGGTTTATATAAGGTGCCGTATCTTTTTAAGGGATTAGGGGTGTAAAAATTATACATATACGGATTTATACGGATAAATATTTATACGGAACCGTAACCGTTCCGATAGTAAAGGCATTACTTTTAAAGTCTACCACTGAAGCAGTAGAAGTGTGTTAATATTTGTTAATATTGTATATCGTTAGGGTATTATAGAATATTCTTTTATGTGGCCCATGGCCCATTAGGTCACTTGTAAAACCCTTTAGGTCACTTGTAAACATTATAAATATGTACACGTTTTATCAATTCAATCAGAGAAAAGTTTATTCTCCATATGGTATCAAAGCAAATAAAATACTATCGATCAATTTTCTTCTTCTCCAAAATAGCCGACTTTCTTCTTCTTCTTTTTTCTAGACCAATTGATATTCTCCCCTTGCTTCTCGCCTATCACCATGACCAACACTAATCCAGATACTACCTCCGAAACTAGTCACGTTGATGACCATACCAAAACCCCAAACTCGAACCCGACTCCAACAATGGTTGACTCAGTTGCAGGTGTAATTTATCACCGAATTGATCCTTCCTCCCCCTATTATTTGAGTAGCAGTTGGTCGTGGAGGAGGGGTGCTTATTCCAAGATCAGGGCCGCCCCGTTAGTGTGTAAGCCCGGTGCAGTCGCACAGGGCCTCCTCTTAAAAGAGGCCCCCAAATTTTAAAAATTATTGAACCTATTTATATTTTAAGCCCAACTCTAGATACATACATTGTCCATTATCCAATTATATTGATCCACGTTCATTATAAATTTATAATCTTTCATCATTACTGCTAGTTATTATTTTCAATTCACCATTCATAAATTTATAATTCAATCAATAATTAATACCATTAAAGACTCAATTTTTCATTTAGATATCAAATTCTCAATAATCAACTATGTTTCCACTATTTCTATTGACAATTAAAGAAGTCATTAATACATTTTTTAAACTCAACAACGATACTATTTGATCACTATGTAAATTATTCAAGAAATATTTTTTGTCTTTAGAATTCTCTATCAATTTCAAATTTATGTGATAAAATTTAACAATATTAATAGTGAAATGATATTTCACATATATGTAATCTTTTATATAACTAAATACTTTCTTTCAATTTTATATTCTTGGGATTTTTTATATATAACTAAAAAAATTTGCTTTCATTGTGTATTTTATTTTACATATTATACCTAGAAAATATTTGTTTGAAAAAAAAAAGAAAGAAAGAGAACAAGTAAATGAACTTGTAGATTCATAAAAGGCGACATTCATGATTTTTCTCAAACAATTTAAATGTTCACGTAGTAAATGAACTTAGATTCATTTATTTTAAAAATTGTAACAAGTCAAAAAATTTATTATTTATTTTGAGGGCCCCATTTTTCTATTTTTGCACAGGGCCCCCAACATATTAGGACCGGCCCTGTCCAAGATCATTTGAACTATGTTCGTTTTGGGAAAGATTCATATCTTGCTCATATATACTATCAAGGGATGTTTTGGAAATGCTGCCGGTTCGAGCTTGATTTCCCATTGGCTACTGGGATTGCTGCTGTTATGTCAACATCTATTTTTCCAAGATGAATTTGGTTGGTGTGGCTGCGATCTTCGAGTCTTCTGGTCTCCTTGAAGCTAGGAGGGTTATATTTTAGGAGTTGAATTTGGGTAAATCTTAGATTCAACCATTGCGAGACATAATAAGCAAAAGGTGTTTCAACCCACTAAAGCAGTTAACAAACATAAAGGAGAAATCCAATGGTTGAATCTAAGATTTACCCAAATTCAACTCCTCAAATATAACCCTCCTAGCTTCAAGGAGACCAGAAGACTCGAAAATCGCAGCCACACCAACCAAATTCATCTTGGAAAAATAGATGTTGACATAATTGTCAACATCAATTTGACGCAGTTGCGTAACAACAGCAATCCCAGTAGCCAATGGGAAATCAAGCTCGAACCGGCAGCATTTCCAAAACATCCCTTGATAGTATATAGGAGCAAGATATGAATCTTTCCTAAAACGAACATAGTTCAGATGATCTTGGAATAAGCACCCCTCCTCCACGACCATTGGATTCTCGTTTATGTTTGTTAACTGCTTTAGTGGGTTGAAACACCTTTTGCTTATTATGTCTCGAATTGTTTGTTAAACAGTTGCGAGTTTCAAACGATACTTGAACACTTGCTTCCATATGAAAGATTTGGGAAAATTGAAGTATTTTCTAGGAATTGAAGTAGCACGTACTGAAGGACTTTTTCTGTGTCAACGGAAATATGCCCTAGATATTATCACTGAGACAGGTTTGCTGGGAGCTAAACCAATTGATTGTCCTATGGAGCCGAATCAGAAACTCGGCTTATCTATAATTCCTGCCTTGGCTGATATTAGCAAGTATCGGAGATTGGTGGGTCGTCTCCTCTACTTAGCTTTTACACGTCCTGACATCTGCTTTGTAGTACATATTCTGTCTCAGTTTTTGCAGCAGCCAAAGGAGGAGCACTGGTTAGCAGCTTTACGAGTTGTTCGATATTTGAAGGGTAGTCCGGGACAGGGTGTATTGCTGAAAAGAAATTGTGATTCGATGCTATCCGGTTGGTGTGATTCAGATTGGGCCACATGTCCTACTAGTAGGATATTCATTCAGTAATACATTCTGTTACCACGAAACATAAAGCTTAACAAGGTTATGTGTGACAAGAACATGTAGACATATACAAAATAAGACCAGCATCTTCACGATAGAGGAAAATACCTTGTCCTTTTTGCAGAGGGAAATACTCAGAATAAAAGGGAGTGGGGGTGTTTGTATTTCATGAAGATTGAGAGGAGGCCATACCATCGCTTTTGTGAACCAACTGAATGCTGAAAAATTCTCCTCATTGTTCTCAGAGAAGGCATATATTATTTTACAAGAAGTAGTCTGTAGAGGTGGTTCCTCCCAGGTTCCTCCCAAATGGTGATCATTCATGTTAGCATGCAAATTCTCTTCTCATTCACGCTAAAAATAAGAGACATGATGAACCGTCAGGCGTCAAGCATTTGATCGTTAGATGGGCGCCAGAGGAGTTGATACACTATTCATAATGCATACACTTCGACTTCGACTTCTACTGGAATAGTGGAACGATAAGCATAGTATGATGGACATCGACCTATCTAATGCTGACATGTTATCAACACCTATTAAGTGACAAAGAAGCAGATATAGGGCATAGATAGAATCATAGAATGATATACGTCTTGTAAGACTTTGATGAGAACTAAGAACATGCATTCACTTCGAAGGAAACTGGCAAACAAATGTGTGGTCTAATTATATCTTTTGTTCTGCCTATTACGATCAAGAAAACAGTGTTCGAAGAATGCCACAATTGAAGAGTTTAGAAGATCAAATAAGCATACAAATAATTGCCAAACATGACAATGAAGTTCTCACTTCCCGCAAGCCGCATCAAGCATAGTAAAGGACTAAAGGCATTACTTTTATACTCTACCAGTAAAGCAGTAATAGTGCCATAAAAAAATCTTTAGCAGAAAGCAAACATGGAAATAGGAAATTGAAGTCCGGAATTGGTTGACTAGTATTGACATTAGCAATATGGAACAAATCTACACTTCTTAAGATAAACTACTAATTGATTGCAAATAGAATGGGAATAAACTACTAATTTTTCTTGTGACATTAGCAATGCAAAGGTTAGTAAAACAGTCTATATTTTATTAGTCTGAAACTCTGAGTTAGGTGCTCTATTAGAAACAGGGCGTACGTCATTGTTCACTATATTCGACTGACCTCCCAAGACATATAGAATGGGAATAACTGTTGGATAAATTCTATGCTAGGTTAGTCACAAGAAAAATTTAGATTTTATACATATGCTACCAGTGAGATTTATTACAACAAAGCCCAAAGTAGGATCTTCTTGTCCCATGGAGTTTTTCCAATATAAAAGGAATCATTGTCGTGAAGATTCATAATGCCAGGCACAAATCACTAAGATAAACATTTGGAACTTTGTTTCATATCATTGATGCTCGCTAGGCCTTATTTTTTTGTATATAGATTTTGGTTCCTTCCCCGGAACTTTGCAACGAACTGTATACTATGCCTTCTGTTAATTATCTATTGGCCCAGACCAATTAAGCCCAATACAATTAGTAGCCTCTTAACCTTGCCTAACCCTAACCTATATTATTATTATATATACGTTAGTAGTCTGCTTTATTTTATTCAAGCCAGAGAAATATATTCTAGCCTCCACTACTGTTTTGTACACCAGTGACCTAGCCTTTTCTTTCGCTTCCTCAATAAAAGAGCTTTGTGCCAATATTCTATTGAGATTGGATACTTTTGTAGTTGGGTTTGCCCCTTGGCCAATTGGTGACGCATTGACGATATATAGGAATCATTATTGTCAGGAGAACTGAGCCAAAACAATATTCGATAACGATGTTGATCCTCAACAGTGGTATCAGAGCTTGTGTTAATTTTGTTATTGTTTATTGTTAAATCGAAAAAAAAAAAAATCCTCGAGCGAGGTGGGTAAGGTCGAAAATTTTGTTGCATAAAATTTTCGCACTGGTAAAGAGGCTTAATCCCTTTTAAATTTCAGTTTTTATTTTCTGTATTGGGGTCCGGATCTGTGTATCCGGCATTGTGTGCTGCTTTAATATTTTGTATTTTTGTTGTTTATCATTTTATGTTGTTTCAATTGCTAAAATTCTATTACTTTGTGTATTTGGGCCATATTGTTTTTTAAAATTGACTATAATTGTTTAATTATGACTTTTGCTAATCAATATGGTTTGGTTCCTTTTGATGGAAAATCTGATTTTAGTATTTGGAAAAAACAAATTAAATGTGTTTTAATTCAACAAAAATGTGTTAAAGCTATCACCCAAAACTATGTGGCTGCTGATACTGAGGAGAAAATAATTGAAATGAATGAGAATGCATGTTCGACCATTTATTTGAACATATCTGCCAATGTGATTAGAAAAGTTGGTAATACTGAATGTGCTAAAACTGTCTGGGATCAACTACATGCTCTTTATACTAAAACCTCATTGCCCAATAAAATGTTTTTACTTGAAAAGTTTTTTAAATTCAGGTTAGATATGTCTAAGGATATTGATGACAATCTTGATGTTTTTACTAAACTTATAGCTGATATTAAATTATCTGGTGATAAAAACATTGATGATTATGCTCCCATTGCTTTGTTAAATGCCATACCTGATTCTTTTAGTGATGTTAAATCTGCGATTAAGTATGGTAGAGATAATGTTTCATTGGATTGTGTTGTTAATGGTCTTAAAAGTAAAGAATTGGATATGAAACATTCTGGGGGTAGTAAGAATTCTGGGGAGGTTATGCATGTCAGGGGTAGATCTCAAAACCGGTTTAGTGCGCATAAAAATGGTAATAATGACGATTATGGTAAGAAGAACACTTATAATAAAAAGGGCAGATCTAAATCTAGGTCTAATATGAAAAAGTGTTATAATTGTCATGAACATGGTCACTTTGTTAAGGATTGCCCTAAGGTTAATAAGAATCAGAGAAATGAGCATGCTAATTTGGTTGTATCTGAAGGTAATATGGGAGATGTTTTTATGGTGAATAATCTATGTGATTATGCTTTATTGAACTCTGTGTTATCTGATTCTTTATCTGATTCTGATTGGTTGGTGGATTCAGGATGTACTTTTCATATGAGTCCCTTTAAAAACCTATTTTCAAGTTATAAGCATGTTGATAATGGCTTTGTGTCTCTGGCGAATTCTAAAAACTGCAATGTATTAGGAATAGGAGATGTATGTCTTCGGTTTTCTTCTGGTTCTGTGTTTACTTTGAAGAATGTTCGGCATGTTCCTGATTTGCGTTATAATTTACTGTCATGTGCTGCTCTTGAAGATGATGGTTTGGAGGGAAAATGGGGAAAGGGTGTTATGAAAATTCTGAAAGGTTCTTTGGTTGTCTTTACTGCTAAAAAGATAAATAACCTGTATGTTTGTCATGCTGAACCTGCTTATGCTTCTGTGAACTCTGTGACTGAATGCAAATCTGTTTTATGGCATAATAGATTGGGTCATATGAGTAATAAGGGCTTAGAAATTTTGCATAAAAATGGTCATTTTGGTAAGGATAAAATGTCCCCCATCCCTTTCTGTGAATCTTGTGTGTTAGGGAAGCAACATAAAGTGAGTTTTCCCACTTCCCAATACCCGAATGTGATTAAATGTGCTGATGTGCTTGATTATTTGCATGCTGATGTGTGGGGACCCGCCAGTGTTTCTACACATGGTGGGAACCAATATTTTCTTTCGATAATTGATGATTATTCGCGTAAAGTTTGGGTGTTACTTTTGAAACAAAAATCTGATGTTTTTGAAAAGTTTAAAAACTGGAAAGTGTTTATTGAAAACCAAACTGGAAAGAAAATTAAAACCCTTAGGACCGATAACGGTCTTGAGTTTTGCAATAAACAGATGAATGACTTGTGTGCTACTTGGGGTATTAAAAGGCATAGGTCTGTTCCGTATACACCCCAGCAGAATGGGGTAGCTGAGAGGATGAATAGGACTCTTTTAGAAAAGGTAAGGGCTCTTATAGCCATGTCTGGTCTTTCTAAGAAATTTTGGGGGATGCTGTTATTACCGCTGCTTATCTGATTAATAGGTCCCCTAGTGTCCCTTTAGGAGGGAAAGTTCCTGAATCTGTGTTCACGGGTAAACCTCTTGATTTAAGTAATTTGAGAACTTTTGGTTGTGTAGGTTATGTGCATCAGAAGGTTGATAAGTTGGAACCTAGGTCTAAGAAATGTGTTTTCTTGGGGTATCCTGAGGGTGTTAAAGGTTATAGGCTTTGGGATAGGAGTGAACCGGGGTTAAGAATTGTTGTTAGCAGAGATGTTATTTTTAATGAAAATGAGTTTCCTTGCTTGTCTGTGCCCTCTTCTCCTATTAATGATGCTTCGATTGAGGTGGAGCAATTGCCTGTTAATACTGATCAACCTGAATCTTCTGTGTCTAAGATGAGAATGCATAACCTTGTTATTGTTAATCAAGATGATACTACTCCTAATGAGGTGGAGCATAATGTGCATGATAATGTTGTGCCTGATAGTTTACCTGATACAGATGTTTTGGATGATATACATGATAACTTGCCTGTTTCTAATGTTGAGAATGCTTCTGATGTTGTGCATGCTTCTGATGTTGTGCCTGATTTAAATGATTATCAACTCACGAGGGATAGGACTAAAAGAACCATTAAAATGCCTGATAGATATTTAAATGACTGTAACTTGTCTGAGTTCGCTTTTAATGTGTTTGAGTCTGTCGAGTATGATGAGCCTAAGACATATAAAGAAGCTTTAAGGTCGAATTATTCTAATGACTGGATTGATGCTATGAATAATGAAATGGAATCCCTAAGGATTAATCAAACCTGGAAACTTGTTCCTAGACCCCCTAATTGCTCTGTGGTAGACTGTAAGTGGTTGTTTAAGGTGAAGCAAGAATCTGATAGGGTTAGATTTAAAGCTAGGTTAGTAGCTAAGGGATTTACTCAAAAGGAGGGAATTGATTATGCTGAAATCTTTGCTCCTGTGGTTAAGTTTACTACTGTGCGTATTATGCTTGCTTTAGTTGCTCATTTTAATTGGGAATTAAAACAGATGGATGTAACTACTGCTTTCTTACATGGTGAACTTGACAAAAATATTTATATGCATCAACCTGAGGGCTTTGTGGACCCTAAATTGCCTGATAATGTGTGTTTGTTAAAAAAGGCCTTGTATGGTTTAAAACAATCCCCTAGGCAATGGAATATTAAATTTGACAATTGTATGCAAGCTTTGAAGTTTCATAAAAGTTCTTCTGATCATTGCCTTTATTTTAAAAACATAGACTCCGTTCCTATATTTCTTTTGATTTATGTGGATGACATGTTGATTGTTAGTCCTTGCTTGAAGTCTATAAAAAATGTGCAAAAATGTCTTTGTGAGAATTTTGACATGAAAGATTTAGGTGATGCTAAGAAGATTTTAGGCATGAACATCATTAGAGATAGACATAAATCGACTCTTGTTTTAAATCAAAGTGCATATGTTGAAAAGATTTTGAGTAAATTTTCTATGTCTGATGCTAAACCTGTTAATGTGCCTCTTGCTTCTCATTTTGTGTTGAGTAAGGATCAGTCTCCCAAGACTGAAACTGAAATGAATGATATGAAGAATGTGCCATATTCTAATGCTATAGGTTCTGTTATGTATCTCATGGTTAGCACTAGGCCTGATATTGCATATGCGGTTAGTTGCTTGAGTAAGTATATGTCTAATCCTGGTATGCCTCATTGGAATGCTTTAAAGTGGTTGTTACGGTATTTGAAGTCGACTGTTAATGTTGGCTTGAGTTTCTCTAAATATCATGATGGTACTAAATTGATTGGCTATGTTGATTCTAATTATGCTAATGATAGGGATAATAGAAGATCTACTACTTCCTATGTGTTCACTTTGTGTGGTTCTTGCATTAGTTGGAAGTCTCAACTTCAACACATTGTTGCTTTATCTACTACTGAATCTGAATATGTAGCTGCAACTGAAGCTTATAAAGAAGCTTTGTGGCTTAGATCTGTATTGTCTGAAATTGGTTTTCTTGATAAGCATGTGGTTGTGTTTTCTGATAGTCAATCTGCTATTCAATTATGTAAAAACCCTGTCTTCCATGATAGGACTAAACATATTGATGATAGGTTTCATTATATTCGTGATATTGTTAATAAAGGCATTGTTAGGTTGGAGAAAATTCCCTCGGAATTTAATCCTGCTGATATGGGTACAAAGTGTTTGCCTGCAGAGAAGCTCATGTCATGTCAAAGAATCCTGAACTTTGACACAGGTTAGTCGACCCGTACGTGTTTAGAACTCGATGACCTTATGGTAGAGTTCGGTCCTTCGTGGACTTGGTTATTTGTTTCCCTTGTCCCGATCTGTGTACCCTCCATTACTTGTATAGTCTTTGTGATTTTACAAGTATGGTTTGGCGATGATGAGTTCCTGGATTCCTATGTCAAATGCGATGCCTTGGTCCAAAGGTGGAGATTGTTAATTATCTATTGGCCCAGACCAATTAAGCCCAATACAATTAGTAGCCTCTTAACCTTGCCTAACCCTAACCTATATTATTATTATATATACGTTAGTAGTCTGCTTTATTTTATTCAAGCCAGAGAAATATATTCTAGCCTCCACTACTGTTTTGTACACCAGTGACCTAGCCTTTTCTTTCGCTTCCTCAATAAAAGAGCTTTGTGCCAATATTCTATTGAGATTGGATATTTTTGTAGTTGGGTTTGCCCCTTGGCCAATTGGTGACGCATTGACGATATATAGGAATCATTATTGTCAGGAGAACTGAGCCAAAACAATATTCGATAACGATGTTGATCCTCAACACCTTCAATTTGTTTTTCTCATGTGTACTGTTATGGTGATTGTGAACTCTGTCTTTTGCAGATGTATCAGTCGACAATTAATTGGATAAACTCACAATCTTTAGGTTAGAATACTGTAATATGATCAAACAGGCAACTAACTTTAACTTTTTCAATTTGATAACTGATAAGCAAAATGCAAACGCATTGTGTTTCATTCAAGTCAATGTTCCAATGTGACTGTTGGTTCACACATATAAAATAGAGTGCCATAATATGGATTCATGGGATGGTCAAACTGGATCGCTAATGTGATTATAGTAACATACTTGACGGTGAAAACTGAATTGAGTCATTTGAATATGGGGGTGGATATAACAAGTCAGGAATCAGAAATATGAGGAAGGTATAAATTTTATAGTCCAACTAAAGAGCCATATTTTGTTTTATTCTGTTAACTTCGAATATCATAGCAGTATCACATATTCACATTCACATAGGATTTCTCATCAGCCTGTATATGGCAAGAAATGATGTTTGGACTGATACAGAAATATGCACTTTGAACGTCTACATACACATAAAACACTGAGAAAAAGGCAAGGCAGCCATAACAATTGGAGGCATGTATAAAGATTAAAGGGCATAAGCCAAAGTTTACTTGGGACAAAACCAAAGGAAAACGATTTGTTTTTTCGAACACTCAGATGGTAATTACAATAACAAGAGATGTCATACGTAATTCACTTGAACTACGTACGAGCTATAGAATTGTTCTTGTTCCTAGATTTCCTCCCCGTTTCTATAACAAATACCTAAGATCACAATTTCCCTTCCTATATATAGACCCTTAAGAATCAATCACATCATCAGGCCCAGCAAGGTTCACAAATTCACACTCCCACACACACATATTGGATAGATCTCGAGAAGAGGGAGAGAGGAGAATGGCCGCTGGAGCAGCAGAACTGCTGTTTCAGTGTGTCTTCGACGGAAGCTTATCAATAAAAGACATGAACAAAGAGAGAAGGCCTTACCATAAACACTGCAGCTGTGCGCTTCACAATGAGCAGCCAAAAATCTGTTTAGCACATCAAAGGCTTTCTCTTCCCTTAAAGAAGCCATGTCATGGCCTCGCCTTATCCGTCTCAGCTTCCAAATTCCTTTCGCCCTCTTCGTGACTCTGTCATCCAATACAAAGGTGTACAAAATAGAAATTGCAGCCTTACCTGGTGATCAACAAAAAAGATGAACACTAAGGTATAGTGATGCTGTTGTAGGGAGATAGTGAATATTTAGTCCTCAATGTTGGGTTTTTCTTTCATAGATTTATATAAACTAGTTCTGGCTACATATACATACATTGTTGCAGTATGTCTAAACATATGTAACATATCATTCTGCACTTTCCACCATTGAATAATATATTGAAGAATATCATTCAAATATTCAATCATTCTGTTCTCATGTATCTTCTTTTTCATATATTACGAAGCAAATATTTTATATTCTATAGCTCTTAGATTTAATGAAATAAACCAAAATGGAGCATGACACTACATATCTTTCTTTACCGACAAGTCAAACTCTAACGAATTAAAAAGTTGAAGCTTGATTCGGTCCGAAGGGATAGTTTGAGTACAATATGAAAATGAGGTTTGAGCTCGTTCTAATTCGTATAACTTTTCCAGCCCGATTGAGCTTTAAGACTTTTTTTACAAATCTATCTTTGTATATTGTGATTAGTATATTACTACTAGATAAGTTTGGCACTTCGAATTCGGAAACAATCTCTTCGCTATCATAGGGTAATGGTGCGCACATCAACCGTACCTCGCTTAGGCGCATAATTCTTAGAAACATTAGGTCATGTTGTTGGTGTTTTGGCAAGATAATTTAATTTACTCCCATCGATGGTTCATTATTTAAATTGAAAATCAATTACAACATTTATATTATAATTATGGTGCGAAAATCATCGAACGCTAAGAAAACATACAAACATTTAACATTGATGAAACTATTGGAATTAAATGAAGTAACAAGCGAAAGAGATTTGATGTGATAATGAATGCAATTTGCAATTTTGAAATATGGATGGAGACATCAGACATGGAGAATTGGAGATAATTGGAGCGTACCTTTTAATTTTAATACGATTAACAAATTGCCCCGAAATGTTAGCCCACTTTTGTGGGTTGGAATGAGGCTTTTATATTTGATTGAGCTCGATTAGAGGTCCCTTATAGGCCTTCATTAGTGGACATTTATTAATTGTATTATGAATTATGATAATCACCAATAAACGCTAAAAGGAGATAAGCGATATTCTTCATTTACATACTCCCTCCGTCCCTAAAAGATTATCACATTTTGACTTTTGTTAGTCAAATATTACAAAATTTGATCATGAATTTTCATTAAACGATAAGAAATAATATAGTCTTGTGGGACCTTGTTGGATTCGTCTCAATATATATTTTTGAAATATTAACTTTTTACAATTTTTTCGCATGTAGAATAATAAATATTTATGTTTTAAATCGTGTTTTGTTGACCACCAAAAGTCAAAATGTGACAATCTTTTAGGGACGGAGTGAGTATTATATTTTGAGGGCATTGTTATAATAAAATATCCATTACACTAATGTGAAAATTGTGAAAAACCAATGTCCTATACTTATGAGATATATGTATGCCACACTTTTGTGAACATCGCGAATTTGTGATAATAGAATGTTTGTTTATGAATAATATCTCAAACGCTTTCAATTTAAAAAGGTGTTTTAATTATTTGAAGATTTTGTAATATGTCATTTGGCTTGATATTAGATCAACTACATGAAGATATTTGGATTACAACTTTTTAATATACTCTTTTAAGGGTTTCATAATATAGTGGGCGTATTATTATTTTATACGGAGTAATATTTAATATTAACCAATTTATATTGTTTTAAGAGTACTTGTAACATACTCTCTCCAATCCAAAAATATTGTCTTTCTAGACATTTCACATAAATTAAGAAACAATCATTACATTCAGAATTTCCATCTATACCCCTATAAAGCAATCATTAATAATCCACTTTTCAATTAACTATATGATATAATCATTACTTTTTAGGGATATTAAGAGAAAAAGTAATACATTGTGCATTGATCTATGTAAAAAGACAATATTTTTGGATATTCTTGAAATGTCTAGAAAGACATTATTTTTGGATTGGAGGGAGTATTGATCTACTTTGTCTATTCTTTTTATTTATTGATGCACCATACTAGATTTTTAACACGAAATGTTCGATTTTAAGTTTATCTCAAATATATGACAGTCTAATGAAACGATCATTGAAAATATCGAGACAATTAATCATTTTCCAACAAATCAAAGGATATATTAACCCCAAAATCTTGCTTCTTAATAATGAATCTTCAAACTGCGAAGAATGATTAGGCACCAAATTAGCGTAAGCAACAAAGTGGTAACTGGTAAGTATGATTATTCCTTTTTAGTGCTTAATTAATCTTATCTTGTGA
>CM016563.1:5047108-5147108 GCA_003412495.2 Echium plantagineum | reverse complement strand
AATGATTGAATATTTGAATGATATTCTTCAATATATTATTCAATGGTGGAAAGTGCAGAATGATATGTTACATATGTTTAGATATACTGCAACAATGTATGTATATGTAGCCAGAACTAGTTTATGTAAATCTATGAAAGAAAAACCCAACATTGAGGACTACATATTCACTATCTCCCTACAACAGCATCACTATAATACCTTAGTGTTCATCTTTTTTGTTGATCACTAGGTAAGGCTGCAATTTCTATTTTGTACACCTTTGTATTGGATGACCGAGTCACGAAGAGGGCGAAAGGAATTTGGAAGCTGAGATGGATAAGGCGAGGCCATGACATGGCTTCTTTAAGGGAAGAGAAAGCCTTTGATGTGCTAAACAGATTTTTGGCTGCTCATTGTGAAGTGCACAGCTGCAGTGTTTATGGTAAGGCCTTCTCTCTTTGTTCATGTCTTTTATTGATAAGCTTCCGTCGAAGACACACTGAAACAGCAGTTCTGCTGCTCCAGCGGCCATTCTCCTCTCTCCCTCTTCTCGAGATCTATCCAATATGTGTGTGTAGGAGTGTGAATTTGTGAACGTTGCTGGGCCTGATGATGTGATTGATTCTTAAGGGTCTATATATAGGGAGGGAAATTGTGATCTTAGGTATTTGTTATAGAAACGGGGAGGAAATCTAGGAACAAGAACAATTCTATAGCTCGTACGTAGTTCAGGTGAATTACGTATGACATCTCTTGTTATTGTAATTACCATCTGAGTGTTCGAAAAAACAAATCGTTTTCCTTTGGTTTTGTCCCAAGTAAACTTTGGCTTATGCCCTTTATACATGCCTCCAATTGTTATGGCTGCCTTGCCTTTTTCTCAGTGTTTTATGCGTATGTAGACGTTCAAAGTGCATATTTCTGTATCAGTCCAAACATCATTTCTTGCCATATACAGGCTGATGAGAAATCCTATGTGATACTGCTATGATATTCGAAGTTAACAGAATAAAACAAAATATGGCTCTTTAGTTGGACTACAAAATTTATACCTTCCTCATATTTCTGATTCCTGACTTGTTATATCCACCCCCATATTCAAATGACTCAATTCAGTTTTCACCGTCAAGTATGTTACTATAATCACATTAGCGATCCAGTTTGACCATCCCATGAATCCATATTGTGGCACTCTATTTTATATGTGTGAACCAACAGTCACATTGGAACATTGACTTGAATGAAACACAATGCGTTTGCATTTTGCTTATCAGTTACCAAATTGAAAAAGTTAAAGTTAGTTGCCTGTTTGATCATATTACAGTATTCTAACCTAAAGATTAGGAGTTTATCCAATTAATTGTCGACTGATACATCTGCAAAAGACAGAGTTCACAATCACCATAACAGTACACATGAGAAAAACAAATTGAAGGCATAGTATAGAGTTCGTTGCAAAGTTCCGGGGAAGGAACCAAAATCTATATACAAAAAAATAAGGCCTAGCGAGCATCAATGATATGAAACAAAGTTCCAAATGTTTATCTTAGTGATTTGTGCCTGGCATTATGAATCTTCACGACAATGATTCCTTTTATATTGGAAAAACTCCATGGGACAAGAAGATCCTACTTTGGGCTTTGTTGTAATAAATCTCACTGGTAGCATATGTATAAAATCTAAATTTTTCTTGTGACTAACCTAGCATAGAATTTATCCAACACTTATTCCCATTCTATATGTCTTGGGAGGTCCGTCGAATATAGTGAACAATGACGTACGCCCTGTTTCTAATGGAGCACCTAACTCAGAGTTTCAGACTAATAAAATATGGACTGTTTTACTAATCTTTGAATTATACTATATTTGCTATCAACTACTCCAGTATTTCATCTTAAGAAGTTTAGATTTGTTCCATATTGCTAATGTCAATACTAGTCAACCAATTCCGGACTTCAATTTCCTGTTTCCATGTTTGCTTTCTGCTAAAGATTTTTTCATTTTTATGGCAATTAAACATTTAACTTAGTTAAGTGGAGTAACATTTTATAAACCTTAAGACCTCCAAAATATTTTATTTTCGGCGATGTGGGACAAATGTGAACCCCCAACTTCCATACTCACTCTACTCTCTAATTGAAATCATTTGTGTACCACATTGCTTGACCACACTCCTTGGCCTCCTAGTTTGGCTTATAAAGTGAGTCACCTACTTAACTTATAATTGTCCCAATAATTTGTGAGTTGTGTTGTATTTCAACATTATTCCGTTTATTCTAGTAGTATTTGACTTAAAAAATTATTGAGTTAAATTTTTTTCTTCTCATAACTGAAACCGAATGAGTGAGAACTGATCCTAATACTATCAAGGGATGTTTTCGAAATGTTGCCGGTTCGAGCTTGATTTCCCATTGGCTACTGGGATTGCTGCTGTTACGCAATTGCGTCAAATTAATGTTGAGTAACAGCAGCAATCCCAGTAGCCAATGGGAAATCAAGCTCGAACCGGTAGCATTTCCAAAACATCCCTTGATATTATAAAGGAGCAAGATATGAATCTTTCCCAAAACGAACATAGTTCAGATGATCTTGGAATACCCCTCCTCCACGACCAACTGCTTCTCAAATAATAGGGGGAGGAAGGATCAGTTCGGTGATAAATCACATCTGCAGCCGGGTCAACCATTGTTGGAGTCAGGTTCGAGTTCGGGGTTTTGGTATGGTCATCAACGTGACTAGTTTCGGAGGTAGTATCTGGATTGGTGTTGGTCATGGTGATA
This sequence comes from Echium plantagineum, assembly GCA_003412495.2. NCBI lineage: Eukaryota > Viridiplantae > Streptophyta > Magnoliopsida > Boraginales > Boraginaceae > Echium > Echium plantagineum. Next base: position 5,144,346 of record CM016563.1, on the reverse strand, counting down.
GGCGAGAAGCAAGGGGAGATTATCAATTGGTCGAGAAAAAAAGAGAGAAGAAAGGCGGCTATCTCGGAGAAGAAGAAAATCGATCGATAGTATTTTATTGGCTCTGATATCATATGGATAATAAACTTTTCTCTGATTGAATTGATAAAACGTGTACATATTTATAATGTTTACAAGTGACCTAATGGGCCATGGGTCACATAAAAGAATATTTTAGAATACCCTAACGATATACAATATTAACACACTTTTACTGCTTCAGTGGTAGACTTTAAAAGTAATGCCTTTACTATGCTTGATGCTGCTTGCGGGAAGTGAGAACTTCATTGTCATGTTAGGCAATTATTTATATGCGTATTTGATCTTCTAAACTCTTCAATTGTGGCATTCTTCCGACAAAGTTTTGTTGATTGTAATAGGCAGAACAAAATATATAACTAGACCACACATTTGTTTGCCAGTTTCCTTTGAAGCGAATGCATATTCTTAGACCTTAGTTCTCATCAAAGTCGTCCAAGATGTATATCATTCAATCTATGCCCTATATCTGCTTCTTCGTCACTTAATAGTTGTTGATAACATGTCAGCATTAGATAGGTCGATGTCCATCATACTATGCTTATCGTTCCACTATTCCAGTAGAAGATGCTGGTCTTATTTTGTATACGTCTACGTGTTCGATCTTGTCACACATAACCTTGTTAAGCTTTATGTTTTGTGGTAACAGAATGTGTTACTGAATGAATATCCTACTTATGCTGTTACCACATTCTGTTACCACAAAACAGAATGTGTTTTTTTTTTTTTTTTTGATAATTAGCGATGAATTGTGACTACAATGATATTACAAACATGAATACAGAAATTGCTAACTAATAGAAAGTTAGAGTATAATATGAGACAAATATGTCTCCAACAAGGTTCGAACCCATGACCTCTTACATGAAAGGTTGGGCCGGATGCCACTAGGCTATTGAGCCATCGGCTAAAAAACAGAATGTGTTTTTAGTTAAGGTATTTATAACAACTAATCTACCTAATTATGATTTCATAATTTAGAACAGTTTTAGGAGAATTCCAGGTCGATGAAGCATCTAGTGGTGTCATATCTAGCTGCCTTGATTTAAAAACTGTTAGGTACTTCAAAAACTGCTTCGTGATTTGATTATTTAATGTTCTCTTATTGATTTAGTTTGTTCCTCGGTCAGACCAACTTTTATATATATAATGCTAGCACAAAAGTGGAATGGCATGATCAAACTTAAATCTTCAGCCAACACTCCTAATTTTAGGTATTACTTTTTCTGCATTAATTGTAAATTGTCTAATTCATTGTGCATTTCAACTTTCATCGGTACACGTAAGTTTCAATTTAGGTCAATTCGAAAATAGCCTCCTAAATAAATAAAGAATGTATATGATCTGATCCTTGTTTCGCGTACGTGGAAGACTATGTTAATGTTGTCAGTGCATACTATACGAAGTGGACATTCTTATTAGTACTTATGCGTATATATGCAAGTAACGCAAATACTCTACCTATAAATTTTAAGGAAAATAATTCAAACTGATCTCTCGTATACGTTTTTCCCTCCATTTTCATATTTTAAAAAAATTGATGGCGGAGTATATTGCATAGGCACCTCCGTCATCCTCGATCGCGTAAGTCCTGAGCCTTGATATCTCCCAATGACCCAATTGACATATGTGTGGACATAAATAATGCATGATGCATGTAACCAAGCAAGTGGTGTATGTCTAGTTGATGAAGAAGCGTATGTAGTTTGATTGCATGCATCTATATCTCACGCACAATTGTCATACATAGTCTCACCAGTCACCTCTTTGTTTTGTTTTCTACAACTAGAATATTCACTGCTCTCATCACTGTCTTCATTTCTTTTTAATAAGTGAATACGTGTTTATACTCGTAAGAATGGCCAAGTTTGTGGTAATAATTTGATTTTTCCTATTAATACATTATTGATCGAGTCATTTGTTTAGTCGGAACGTTTTGTAATTACAAACTAAGAATAGCCACGTGAGAGAAGCATATGATTCCATGTTATCACATAGTTTCACGTTGCAGAAAAGATGCATCTGCACAATTATCAACTTTCAAATTAATATGTACCTAATATAGTATAGTACTATTCGAATCTTTTTGAATAATGACATGATACTCCTTCCATCCTCTTTGATTTCTTTCAAGTATTTTTTTATGTAAATTGTAAGTTACTTTATATAAATATATACATTTGATTTACCCAATATTCGTCTAAGAAACATAGTAAAGATAGGGATGTTCATATACTCATTGAGTATTATTAGTATAATATGTCTATTTTCTTTATTTGTCTTTTAGTATTATTATTTTTATTTCGAAAGACTTTTGTTTTTCAATTAAATTTTTAAAATTTCAATCTGTTTTCAGCCTTTTTTCTTATTAAATGGTCAACTAATAAATTAACCTAATTTATTATACTATTATTAACATTTGCAATATATTTTCGGAGAACTTTTTTTCTATTTTCTTCCTTCATTTCTTTAAGGATTATTTACCTCTATATAAAGTCTAACAAAAATTCAACTTCATCTGATAAACTTAACTTTACCTCCACTTTTTCTTTCCTCCTTCAATAAAATGAAATCACAAAAACAAGTTTTGTTTTGGCCAAAAGAGCTTTAGATAAAGAGACGAAAAAAGTACTAATTTGTTCTTCCTCTGTTTCAATATGTTGGATTATTTAGAAATTTTATCATGTTTTAAAATGTTTGATTGTTTATATTTTTGATGAACTTTTAAACTTATTTTCTCATTTTTACCCCTATGAAATATTTTCTGTCCCTAATAAAGTACACTCTAATGGTCTTGCATCAGTGCTTAATAATATATTTTTCCCTCAAACAATCAAATATATCAAAACGAAAAAAATAATATAAATAAATAGGTAAAAACACAACAAAAAAGAATGAAAGGGAATAAAGTACAAGTCATTAACTTGTAGCATCTCCAGGGTTTCTGGGCCAGGTCAGGTTTAATGAGTGAAGAAATAATTTCAAACTTTTTTGAAGAAGTCATCAATAATCAATTTGACAACTCCTCTGTATATTAGCTGGATCTTATAACACTTTCCAAATGTCGTCTTCAATTTCACTCGTTAAATAATAACTTTTCATATGAAATAAACTCAGTAATTTGATGGATATGCGCGTTAGTATTAGACAATTTGTAACAATCACTAATTTATTAAACCAAAATTTACATGATTTTAGCTGTTGATACTACAATTAACCAGAAGCTAAAACAAAAAATGATAACCTACAAATGTTATCAAATTATTAAGCGGAATCTAACAACATCGATCACCCCCACTCTACTCTTGAGGAACAAAGATCATGGAAGTCTTCCTCGTAATCTCCGCCCCTCCCGCTGGCGAATTTCCCGGCGAGGGCTGCAGAGGAGGCGTCGCCGGAGACAGAAGAGACAGACAACCTTCGCTCCACGTCCTCCGAATTGGGTAAGAGACATTATTGCATTTGGACACATGCGAACAATTTCCACGAGATTTATGTAATGCACAACTGCAATTACGATGATATGGTCTTCTTGATATCCCCATATCGTTGCCGGAAATGCACCCCTCGAATGATCCCCGGAATAATCCTCCGTCTCCTGCCGCTCCGGAGGCCATAACTTCCGACCGCCACCACCACCACAGCTGTGATGGGTATGGTATATAGTCCGATTCTTCTTTGAAGTGGATTTTTTTATCTAAGGAAATGAAGAGTTAGGATGATTATTTTTAATGATGTTGAGAGGGTGAGAGATGGAAAGATGGGATCTTTGAAAGGGGGGAGGGGGCTAAATATAGGGGCCGGGTGGGGTTGGAGAGATTAAAAACGGTGGTTGTAGTTTAGTGAGACAATTGTACTGATACACGTCAATTATTAAAACTTCAAGATTTAGTTCCGAATTTATATTAATGTAAACTCACATTTATATATATATATATAAACGGAGGAGTGTAACTTAATTAATTTGATGGAGTATGTGAGTTTGTCATTGTAAAATTATTAATTTGACTTTTTTTTGTTAATATTTTCTTGATTGAGGTTGTCGGTTGTCGGCTAAGGATTGCATAATGTAATTACCTGACTGACTTGATTTGTATACTATTGTATCAGCTCAAGGTTTACCTAATACGCACATCACGAATATCGACTGCAGCTTTTACGTTGTAAAAAATGCAAATTGAAGAGTTGTTGGACAAAAATTAAATCGAAGAATCTAGAGTTTACGATCTTTTTAAGATCATTCGATTGATCTCACTTAATGAGATGATAAGTTTAGATTTAATTTAATTTTGCTCATTCCTACAATAATTTTATTTTAGTGTGAAAAGAGAAATATATTTATTTTTGTAATTGAGTATTCACAATTACTACTTATTAATTCTATATTGGGTATGCCTTAAAATGATATAATAATTTATAATCTGTGCCATCTAAATTATACTCCATTCGTCCCTAAAAGATTGTCACATTTTGACTTTTGGTAGTTAATAAAACACGATTTAAAACATAAATATTTATTATTCTATATATGAAAAAATTATAAAAAGTTAATATTTCAAAAATATATATTGAGACGAATCTAACAAGGTCCCACAAGACTATATTATTTATTATCATTTAATGGGAATTCATGATCAAATTTTGTAATATTTGACTAACAAAAGTCAAAATATGACAAGTTCTTAGACACCAAGAAAGTATTTGATAAATTACGTATAACAAAATCAATAAAATTTAAGAAAAAATTGGTCTGAAAATAGAATTCATAAGCTCGCAATGTCCTCCTTTCCAAGTGAAATGTATTTTCTGGTGTTGGAGTGTTGGTAAAGACGTGCCTTGCATTTGGGTGGTGCCATGTGGGGGCGTGGCTTTTGTCTAGTACTTTTGCGTCAATTACGTGTATGTGTATGTGGACAGATTGTCTTCGTAGGTTTGATATTTAATACTCCCTCCAATCCAAAAGTAATGTCTTTCTAGACATTTCACACAAATTAAGAAACAATCATTACATTCACACTTTTCATTTATACCCCTATAAAGCAATCATTAATAACCCACTTTTCAATTAACTATATGATGCAATCATTACTTTTTAGGGATATTAAGGGAAAAAGTGATACATTGTGCATTGATTTATGTAAAAATACAATATTTTTGGATATTCTTGAAATGTCTAAAAAGACATTACTTTTAGATTGGAAGGAGTACTTAAATTGACATACAAATATTTTTAATGACTAAAAGTCTAATGTGAAATAAACCTATAATAGTTATGTTCCTCATCAATCACAAATACTCCTTTTAGATGTGCTAAAATTGTTCTAACGTTCTCATTTATTTTATTATACAAATAAGTAAATAACGAATCAAAATGAGTAACAATTGGAATCTTACTCTTTGGTATGTTGTCCATGTGAGAATTGAATCAATGTCCGAATGAGGTGGAGGACATGTTGGTAATAAACAAGCAAGCCATTATGAATCCAAACAAGCAAGCGATCGATTAACTTTAAACCCTTATAAATTATTGGAGTTGTTTATTGCAGAAATGTAATCGAACTTTTCTATTGGGTACATATTGGGGAGCTCATTTTAAGCTTATTATCATAATCGGTATAATTCAGTTTAATTGACGTTTTTTATCCAGATGTTCTCGATCTTATGGGCTAGTAATGATTGGACGTTCTAATATCTGATAATGACATCTCAATAATTATGCATCTTGGACAGATTCGTAACTTTCAACCTTTCATAGCAAGTCAGGCAAAAGTATAAGAAAATACTCCCTCTTTTTCGAAATAAATAGATGATTGTTTAGTTAAAAAAGTGTTTTATCATTAAAGGGTTAAGAAAGTTTTCTATTTTACCCTACATAATACTTTCAAAATGAGAAGTAACTTCTAAAACAATATTAAAAATGAAAACATGATTTTAAAAGTATATTGAATTTCTTAAAGAATCAATTATTATTATAAATAAATATTTACTAAACAATCATTTATTAGGAACGGAGAGAGTAAATAGCAACTAAAATTCTGCAAAACTAATTATTCGTAAAATTGAATATTTTTTCACAAAGTGAAGATGGATTTTACATAAAAATTTGTAGTCTTATTCATCTGATCTCTTTCTCATACATTTGATGTAGCAGTATCTAAATCTACTAAAACCTTGAAGAACAAAAGAGTCATGATCCTTTCTTTTTGAGGTTTTTTTTTAATTGTGATTATTGGGTCCAGAGTAGTATTCCCAATCCAAGTGACCATGCATGAGAGCATTGTACATCTTAGACGGTATAGTTTTGGTTAATTGTCTCAATGTCCAAACCCTTTAGCTTGACAACTGATTCAACATGTCCCTTAAGGGTGTGAAGCTCCCTCAACCTGGCAACCTCGGCACGTCTCTTGGCGTCCTCTGCAATTTCACTGTGGTCCTTGTCATGGTAGATGGATGTGTCTGCAGTTTGAAGACCATGGAGGGTACGTTGAGCCAAAGCCCATTGTGCTTCCCTCTCACCTTTTCCATAATCTTTCTTGGTGGTGAAGGCGGTCCTCTTTTGGATCATGGAATCCCAAGCTTTTCCGCTTAGTGCATATCTGATGATGAATTTAAGGACATCGAGTGGGAAGTAGGTGACGATACTGAAGATCCAGATCACTCCTGCCCATCCCCATCCGATACCTGCGATTCTTGCGAATCCCCAGTGTGCATACACACATATCAAGGTAGCAACCTATTTATTATACATAAATTAACATCAAGTTGGTCAGAATATATTAATCAAGGATGACGACAATGACAATGGCGAAGAATATGCATTACCAATTGAGCTGCAAGGAAGGCAAACATCAACAAGAATCCAGGACGTTCAACGAATGACCAACTGCGAGACCTTGTCACAAAGATGAGAGCCTGACTGATGATACTCACTTGAAGGTAGATAGCAGCAGTCAACTCCTCATGGTTGCCTCTGATTGATTTAACATTGAATTGTTCCTGCATGGTTTATTTCTTCACGTAAGAAACCTGAATATAGATATAAACAATGGCAAGACAATGACCAAGTTAAATATCAATCTATACTTACAGAGAAGTAATCGGTCTCAGCTGCAAGGTAGAAGAACACAACAGTCATGATTGCCATGTAGGCTCCAAGGACAACACCAGTGGCGAAGATTTCCTTGAGCTTCCAGGAATCAGGAACTGGAGATGGCTTCACTCTGTCCTTTGAAATGGTCATAATGGTACCATCATTAAGGATGGCAATGATCAAGACCATGAAAGGTGAGAAGTCGAACTTCCAGATTAGAGCAAGAAGCATGAATCCCAAAACAATACGGATGGTAATTGAAACAGCATAGATTGTGTAGTTCTTCATCCTCTGGAAGATAGCCCTGCTAGTCAACACAGCACTGATGATCACACTTAGTCCAGGCTCTGTCAAGACAATGTCGGATGCGCTCCTGGCAGCATCAGTTGCATCATCTACAGCAATTCCAATATCTGCCTTCTTCAAAGCTGGTGCATCATTCACACCATCTCCAGTCATACCACAAATGTGTTTCATTTCTTGGAGTCTCTTAACGATCTCATATTTGTGTTCTGGGAAGACTCCAGCAAAGCCATCAGCCTTCTCAATGAGCTCATCAATAGGGATTGAAGCAATGGATTCATCTTTACTTTGTCCTAGAAGGGAAGATGATGGATACATGTTTGTTCCCATTCCAAGTCTGCGACCAGTTTCCTTACCAATGGCAAGTTGATCACCAGTGATCATCTTAACATTAACACCAAGATCAAGAGCTTTGCGGATGGTCTCTGCACTATCGTGCCTTGGTGGGTCAAATAGTGGCAACAAACCAACGAACTCCCATGGTGTACCCGCGCTCTCTTTGTTCTTCTCAGGAACAGTCTGCATGCAATATAATAAAGATTGATCATTGCTCGCTTCTTTACGGGCTCTTTTGAGGATATTTCAAATGATATATGTTAGTCTTCATTTCAACTCACCTGTCTTGCAATACCCAATGAACGAAGACCGCGATTGGCATAGCTGTCAATGACTTCATGGGACTTCTTCAAAGTCTCTCCTTGAAGTTCACAAAGCTCGATGATCTAATGAACGAAAAAAAAATTAAAAGCAATTAGGTTTAAGAGCACAAATAAAAAATATCTCAAAATGATCTAACAACCAAAAAGCATCTTACTTGCTCAGGAGCACCCTTGCTAATCCTGTGCCATTCACCATCAGAATCGATATAGGTAATTGCAGTACGCTTCTCAACAGGGTTGAAGGGTAGGAAATGGATTTCCTTGATTCCGGCTCTTGCCTCCTTGGGATCACTCAACATGTTAACAATTGAGGTATCAATTGCATCCTGGTTCTCGACCCTGGAAGCACGAGCGGCGAACAAGACAACGGTGTCTTTGTCAATGTTCTTAGGGAATACTTCAATCAAATCCTTATCCACTGTCAACTTGTTAAGTGTGAGTGTTCCTGTCTTGTCACTGCACAAAACATCCATACCGGCCATTTCTTCAATGGCGGTCATCCTCTTTGTGATTGCACCCTGTTGTGAGAGCCTGTGTGATCCAATGGCCATGGTCACAGATAACACTGTTGGCATAGCAATTGGGATACCACCAATGAGAAGAACCAACAAGTTGTCGATTCCATCTCTGTACTCCCTGTGTTGGATTGGGTACATCACCAAGATCTCAAGAACCATACCAACGGCAATGGAGCAGATACAGAAGTTTCCAATGGCAGTCAACACCAATTGGAAGTGACCAACATTGTTGGTGCTGTCAACAAGATGAGCAGCCTTTCCAAAGAAGGTGTGGACACCAGTGGCAATCACAACAGCCTCGATCTCTCCTTGCTTGCAGGTGGATCCAGAGTACACACCGTCATGTGGGTTCTTTGTCACTGGAAGAGACTCACCGGTAAGGGCAGCCTGGTCAATCTTTAAAGGATCACCTTCCAAGAGACGAGCATCGGCTGGGACAATGTCACCCAACTTAATGCTGATGATATCTCCAGGAACCAGGATTGAGGCATCTTGCTCGCTCCATTTTCCATCTCTCAAAAGCTGTTAATATCATTTCGATCAATACACATATACCTTTATAATTTTGATTAATAATTTATTGCAGTGCATGATGAATTGATTACCTTGGTCTTGGGAGCAAGACCAGCCATGAGAGCAGCTGCTGCGTTTCCAGCATTGTTCTCTTCAATGAAACTAATTGTGGAGTTGATGATAAGCAACACGACAATACCAACAAAATCTTGCCAATCCGGAGCCCTTCCCTGCATGTTTATAAATTGTTAATATTCAGTTTGTAAACTAGCTAGTCGTTAATCAAATTTATTATTGTTACGAATGTAGCTTACTCCTCCTTGGGCCAAAGCGATTGCCATAATAGCAGCAATCTCCATAACCCATGAGAGAGGATTCCACATGAACCCCAAAAACTTGAGAAACTTGCTCTCTGTCTTCTCCTCAAGCTTGTTATAGCCGAATATTTGCAATCTGTTATCTCCCTCGGCTTGGGACAAACCCTTTCTAGTACATTTTAATTGTTGGAAAACTTCTTCTACTGGGATGTTTTCGAGATCAGTCGTCTCATTCTTAATATCATCTAAAGTAATTTCGGAAGCCATTTTGCCTCTCGACCAACTGTGATATATTTCAGAATGGAGGAAGGAAGAATTTCCTCCTCCTTCTGAAGCTTCAGTATTTATATATCACTATCGATCTTATTCTGCTTCTGATTTTTTTTTGGATTTGATAATCTGCTATTTATATACCTCATTAACATTTCTTAACCAAACAAAATTATCAAAACTTAAGCATGCATGCTTCTATCAACCACACAACATTACAAAATTCCTATTTTTATGCAATCAGCTTCTCAACTTTCCTTTGAATTGGTCGTCAAATGTGGGCCTCCCGTTTATTCATTAATCACAATCAGATTTTAATTTGCAATTTTCTTACTTCAAGGTCAACGATTTTCGACCTCTAACAAAACATCACATACGTACGATCAATCAACTAATAACCAATTATATATATGGGCGTAATTTTCAAAATCTTAAGTTTATAACAAAAATGAGTAATAGAATATTTTAAAAAGATTTATATTAATCTACAAAATAAAACACATATCATAATTTTAACACTCCTACGTAATACTAATAATACATATAACACTTCACATATAACGTAACGTAGATTGCTCTTAATCCAATTAACTCGCATGTTTCGTGTTGTTATCAAATCAGGTCGAGCGGATACTGAGTAACCCGATTGAGCAAGCACTTTAAACACTCACCTGAATGTTACTCGTGCAGGTACCAAGTCAAATATTTGGCAAAGTATCGAGCGAGTAGTGAGTCTCTAGCTGAAAAGCTATAAGCGGTCAAATTTTAATGATTATGTATTTTATCAGTCATATAATTACTTGGTTGTTATGTATATCATATATTAAAATTTTCGGAACAAGTATCGAGCAATTACCCGATAACCCTATTCATCAATCATCCACGCTAACAAGTAACAACAACTCCTTCATTCAAATTTAATGTTTTAAGAGTTCGTTGACCACAAATTAACTTTTGATCATTAATAAATATTCTATTATTAGGACTATTTACTACTCCATTACGCAAGGTGATATTGTTATTTTGTGGTCATCACCCTCATCAAGGTAAATTGGCTCTATTTTTGGCTATGTTGTTCGATTTTATTTATGTATTAGCCAACCTCTTTTTTCCTTTCTTTCAGGGATAATGAAAATAGATGAGTATTACTTAGAACTTGACTTAATAGCAGTTATGAAAATCTAACTATTAAAAAGTTAATTTAAAAAAAAAATTAAAAGAATATTCTCCATCGTTATTTATTGTAATATTTTGATTTTTTGATCACTTATAATTTGATATCATGTCTTAGTTGAATTTTCGTTAAGTTGGTGTTATTAGTATCATGTGTCTGCATAATTAATGGTGTAAAATAGCCTCGCAATATAAAATCGAATAACATAACCTTTAATGTAATCAAAATGATTTTTTTTTTTTTTTTTGTAAATCAGCGATGAGATGAGTTTCGAACCCGAGACCTTGTGGTCACTAGCAAGAACCTTTTCCACTAGACTATTCGATTATCTCAAAATAAAATATTATTGATCAAATAGTGAACGTTTTATGAACATGTATGATCGATGTGCTGTTCAACTTTTTTTCTTTTCTCTTTTTTGTTTCCGAACGTTGTATTATTGATGTAAAATTGATGTAAACTATAAGCTATACAAAATCACCCAAAATAGCAGCACTGATCTGTTATACACAAACTTAAAAAACGCCCAAATTTCACGCCATAGGCAAGACAACCTTAAACCCTACAACCTTAATCAAAACTTAATATCTCCTAATCTCAAAATCAATTATTAATCCCCACAAAATGCCTGACGTCAACCCACTAATCAACGATTTCGTGACCAACTTAAAGAAACGGTAAATCTTTTATTTATTTATCTATGTATTTAATTTTTGTAATGTATTTTGTTGTACTTATCAAATTGTTCTGTGTTTAAGTAATTCAACTTGTTGATTTTCTGGAATAATGTAATTTAGTAAAATTGAGGGGTCAAAGTCAACGGCGAAGATGACGGCAGAGGTGTTGAGGTCGTTTATTTCACACCAGAGGCTACCAAACACCAACCAAGCTGCGGCGCTTATCGATGCCGTGAAAGCCGCTGGAGAACAGCTCATTGCCGCTAACCCTGTTGGTATGTGAATAACTATAGTGTGTGGATTACTGGGATAGTTTCTGTAGTTTAGTGCTTTGTTGTTGAATTGATTGTCCAATTTTGAATGTTGATGGTTGACATTTATTATTTTGAAAGTATATTCGTGTATGATGTATACTATTTGGTGAAGGGTATATGAAAAGATTGTACTATAAATGTACCCTACTATTGAGATGGAACTTCTGATTTAAAATAAAGTTATGCGTGTAGATTACGAATGCAAAGTTAGTTAGTTCTGACAATTGAAACTGAATCGAGCGAATTACCATACCCTTCACCAAATATTGAACTAAGTTTTTGTGTGTGTACGATGTATGATGTTTTGTCAAGGGTATGTCAAAAGATTGTATTGTTAGTGAAATGTACTATTAAAATGATTAGTTTTATTAATATCAAAGCTGTGTATCGATTAAGGCTCTGTTATGTTTGTTTGAATGCTATTTGATTGTTCAATAAGTAATTCATTGTGTTGTCCTGTCCCTCATATAATTAGAGAACGTCAAATATGTTTCTCTCTTCTGAGTCCAAATTCAGTTTGTAGATATATTAATTTCATGTTTGCTGTGTTAACCTGGCAGAGCTTGCTGTTGGAAACATTGTGAGGCGAGTTCTGCATATTATCAGAGAAGAGGATGTTTCGCTCACTTCAGCGGCTATTGGTGGAATGAGTTTAGCTGCAGGAAGTGATGAGGAAGATAATTGGGATAATGAAGATCACCCAGCTTTATCTGCTGCTTCTGTCGCTGCTGCTGCTGCTAGAAGCAGTCTAAGGCCGCCTTCCTTGCAAACCCTCCTTGAGGATGTGCCTCACTTGACAGCTGCACCTCACACATCTTCTTCTGGCGGGGATTCTGAGAGTAAAAGCAGATGTAAGTTGTTCTTTTGTTTTTCCAGAGTTACTTTTGGTACGTTTGTTTCATTTTGAGATGCGGGTGATTTATTTATTGTTTAATGTCTGTAACTTTTGTGTGTAAACAATTGCTCCTTAGAATGATTTGTATTTTTATTTATACATGATTGTTTCCTTCTCAGCTGCTGACAAAAGTGCTAGAGTTCGGAAGCTAAAGCATAATGTAATTGAGGCAGTTAATGAACTTATTCAGGATATTACAACTTGCCATGAACAGATTGCTGAACAGGCCGTTGAGCTAATCCATCAAAAGTACCACCATCTACCTTTCCTTTCTATACAATATGTCAATTCTTTTGGGACACACGAGTCCACCTTTCCAAATATATCTGATATAATCCCATACATCCATTTTCCTACTAGCATTTGAGATTTTTTTTTGTTTATGTGGATTTGAATTTTATTTTAGGCGTTGAACTTGTTCTTATGTGCATGATATAATGATTTTCTATAATTGTAGTGTTTATAATTTTGTATTTATGAAACATTGGACTAAAAGTGTAAAAAATGAAAAAAAGTATATTCCAAAAGATTCTTCACAAGTGGTGTGCTGTTGACACCTTTTAAGGAGGGATTTACTTTTAAATATTTGTTTTTCCTGCTTGATATATAGTTCAATTCTAATAACATATTATCTTCTAAGTAGCAAACTTATGAAGAATTTTGAGTTTATTCTGACTTGAATATTAGCTTATCTTTCATTATCATCAGACAATATCAATGATAAACGCCCAAATAGAAACATTGAAAATTGATACAAATTGGAGTACATGCAAACGGGATACCAAATGTATTTGATTTGAGGAATGTTTCATTATGTGCACATCAGCATTAGTTTGTAGTTCAAAGCTCTTACAAATTCTTTTGGTATCATGGCAGTGAGGTGATATTGACATTAGGCAGTTCACAAACAGTGTTAGAGTTCCTCTGTGCTGCAAAGGAGAAGAAAAGATCATTTCGAGTTTTTGTTGCTGAAGGTGCTCCCAGGTTAGTTGGCTGGCAATGTGAATTAAAACTTCTTTTTTCTTATTATCTTTCCTGTCCAACTTTAATCTACAATTCTGTTTCCTAATAGGTACCAAGGACATGAACTTGCAAAAGAGTTGGTTGCGAGGGGATTGCAAACAACAGTAATTACTGATTCTGCTGTTTTTGCAATGATTTCCAGGGTCAATATGGTACAATGGCACTTCACTACATTTATTTCCTTGTTCAGTTTGGATGTTCATTTCTTTAATTCTCTAAAATCTGTTTCCTAATCCGCTTAATGAAGGTTATTGTCGGTTCTCATGTTGTCATGGCTAATGGTGGTGTTGTCGCTCCAGTGGGGATGAACATGGTAGCATTAGCTGCACAAAGACATGCTGTCCCTTTTGTTGTGCTTGCAGGGATTCATAAGGTGATCTACAGTGATTTATGCTTGTGTGCCACCATAATAAATTGAAACATGATATTATGAGTTAAATTATTCTTTCACCACTATTATTGTATTAATTTCTGGTTCCATCAAATAATTAGAAATAGGTCTACATTTTGGTAGTTTTGGGAATTCTACCCACAATATCCCAATAATTGTTCTTTGTTAGTTAATGCAGATCAAGTTTGTGTACTCGATATGTTTTGACTGACTTGTATTGTTTACACTTCACAGCTCTGTCCACTTTATCCTCACAATCCAGAGATATTGCTTAATGAACTAAGATCTCCATCTGAGCTACTGGACTTTGGGGAGTTTTCGGATTGTCTGGATTTTGGAATCGGTGCTGGCTCCCCTCTTCTCCATGTTGTCAATCCCACTTTTGATTATGTTCCTCCATCTCTTGTCAGTTTATTTATCACTGACACGTAAGTTTCCCTGCTGAGACTATACAATTTTCCGACTTTAAATTGCCCTCAATTTGATTGGTGTCTGTGTGTTTATTCTTTTCTTGTGGTTTTTGACTGTACTCACGGATCACTGTGAAAAAATTTGTTCCAATTTTTTCTTTATACGTTTCAGTAAATGATTTCTCACAATTAGTGTCCTGAAGTGTGAGAAGAGAACATTACTTGACGTAGTGACATATAACATAATGATTCCTTCCTAAGTGGTTCCTACATATCTCATGGCTCTTCTTTACTCAATTGACTTTGTAGGGGAGGGCATAACCCTTCATATATGTACCGACTAATCGCTGACTACTATTCTGCTGATGATCTGGAGGTACGATCAAGATCAACCTCCTGATGGCCAATTGCTTCCTCTTCATTACATTTTGGGTAAGCCTTCTCCCTGAGATTGACTTGAGAACATTATCTTACATGGAAGTCATGATGTTTTTTGTTAATGTATGTGCCTTATCGTGATATTTTGTTGGCATATTTAAGTTCTTTTGATACCTTTTGTTTGTGATAATTAATAATGAGGTGAGGTTCGACATGACCTTTTGGTCACTAACAAGAGCCTTTTCTATTAGGCTATTCGATTAACTAGGATAAGATACCTTAAATACCACTAAACTATTGCCATATGGACGCATTGAACGTCAAAACTATTGTAACAGATGAATCTACCACCAAACGATATTTTACAAGCCAAATAACAATATTGTGCAACTCTATTATAATTTGGTTTTATTGGGGTTTTTTTCTGTTACAATTCGTACTGAAATTGATGATGTGTCCGTCACTTGAGGGATATCTTTTGTTCATTTTGCATAATATGTGAAGTCAACTACAATTTAGTATACTATTTGTCCACTTAACCATAAGCTTGACTTTGGTATGTACATGTAAATATTCAAACGGCTCCAAAGCTGGTATCAACTCGAACTTGTTTGATGCAGCAAATTTATTTTACCTCTTAGTTATTGTTTTCTGGCCACATCCACACTAAAGAGCTTTAACTTAATTAATTAACGTATCAACTCGAACTTGTTTGATGCAGCAAAATGATATACCTGATCAGCATACAAGTAGCGGTGTTTTGGTGCCGGAGAAGTTAACTCAAACTCAATGTCTTTTGTAGTATAGATGGGATCTGTGAGGCATAAGAGAATTATTCAATGAAGAGTTGTATCTGTTTAACCGAACAGAAGAGAAGTGAAAAAGGGGGAGAAAATATCTTGTAATTTTCCATCATTAATATTGTGTAACAACTGAGCATATTTGGAAATTGTTAGCCCTGGATGGTATCATCGAAGTTGGTCCATTATGATCTCCCCATACATCTTTGTTTTGTCTCCACTAAAGGGTAGGATTATTTGTTGCTCGAAACAAGAATAATTGCAATAAAAGTATCGCATTATCGAGAAGTGCCAGTTTATTGTTCATTTTATTGCATTTATATGTATTTGAAAATGCCAGTATTGGTTATTTCTTCCTGTAACCTTTTCACTTCAATGTATATCTTGTTTCAATGATGGGGGTTAATATTGTCATAATCAAATCCCTCAATACGAGTGTAAACTGTGAAGAAAAAGCTGTGGTACTCTTGGAATATATTCCGTTCTTTATTTAATTGTACCAGAAAAAATTGTAAGGTTGTACTAAGCTAAAATCATGCAATATGAGCCTAATTTACACTAAACAATGCTTATATAAATGAAGACTGATTTATAATGCTATACTAAAACTAGAAGAAGATCAATTTTAGTTTGTGAAGTTTTGGCTCCTATACTTTATCAACACAATCTATAATCCCTTGAGCTTAACAATAGCATGGAGGCAGAACAAACACATAGCCTTGTCTCTACTGAGGAAATTATATCTGTTGATGGTGGCAGTGCTAGTTGCAACGCTTATGTTGGTGGCGGAAAAAGGGGTGGAGACTCATCATTCATGGCGAAACCACCACCTCCCTTTGTGTTGAAGACATATCACATGGTGGATGATCCGACGACAAACGACATCATCTCATGGAATTCCACTGGAACCAGCCTCATTGTATGGCAGCCTCACGTCTTCGCTACTGAAATTATGTTAAAATACTTCAGGCACAACAACTTCTCAAGCTTTGTTAACCAACTCTCCAATTATGTAAGCACCAATTTAACAATGTTTATGACTTTAATGACCTTTTTGCAACTTCATTAAAGTTTGTCTTTCTTTGTTTTAATGTGAAAAGGGCTTTAGCAAAATCGACTGGGACAGATGGGAATTCCAGAATGTCCATTTCCAGAGAGGAAATAAGAGTTCATTGAGAAATGTCAAAAGAAAAAAGCAAGCTAGATATCTAGCTGAGCCCACTGCTGGAATTTCCATGGCTGGAAATGGAAACTTGGATGAAGAAAGCAAGAACCTGATAGGTGAATATACTCTTTTGAACAAGGAGATAATGATGCTGAAGAACCAAATTGAAGAATCGCAGAAAGAGTTAGAGATGATCAAGGAAGAATGCGAACGTTGCAAAAGAACCCAAGGAAAAGTGCTCATGTTTGTGAAACAAGAGATGTTGATGAAAGAGGGAATTGGAGACATGACTAAGGGAAAATGTTCAGGTTCCAAGAATGAGAATGACTACACGGAATTGCAGAAAATGTTGATGATGGATGATGGAATTATCGATTCTTCTCAAAGTGTGGGTGAAATGGAAACGTGTATTCATCACCTAAGCAATGCCATCGACATGGAAGATCTCATTGCAGGTCCTGCTGATTGGGTTCAGTATGCGAAAGAGCTCTGCGGTTAGAGTATTCAACTATAAAAAAGCCTCAATATCATTTACTGGACAACTTTTAATTTAGTAATATATGCAAGTCTTCTATTATGAAGAGTATTATAGTTTATTTTCATTGTGTCATTATGTCTTCTACTGTGAAGATTATTTTATTATTGTTCTATTTATGAAATAAGTAATGTAACCTACACTTATTGCCAAATAACTCGAAACCTTTATGATGTTGGTAACATATTTCGAAAGCTTGAAACTGCCAAAAAGAAACAAACCTTGTACAAGTTCATTCAAGTTGGTAATTAATACATCAAACGTTATTAGTTCCAATTTATGATGTTGTATCAAACATTCTCGCTATAAATTGAGAAAACCTCTAAAATGTTACCATTCAGTGAGTCCCTGAGAAATTGCAAAATTCGTCGGTAAGATTAAGAGTGCAGTGTAATGGCTACCATTGTTTTCCCCGATAATGCCTCCCCTGCAGTAGATGCTGAAGCTATTAGGAAGGCTTGTGAAGGTAACTTGAAAGGAAATTTCTTCTGTCTCGATTTTTCAAATAACATTTTACTTAAACGGCTCCGAAAAAGAAATTGAACGGTTGGATCAACATCTAATGGCTGAGAGCCTGACATAAAATGAAAAGAAATAGACGAGCCTCGGAATCGAATGTTCAACCACATTGCAAATGTGTTTTCTTATAGGTACTAATATTTAATGGTTTTAGGATGGGGAACAGACGAGGGGACCATAATTTCAATACTTGGCCACAGAAATAATACTCAAAGGAAACAAATTAGAGAAGTCTATGAAGAGATGTACCAGGAAGATCTCCTCAAACGTCTAGAAAAAGAGCTAACAAGTAACCTTGAGGTCAGTCCATGACCAAATAATATAACATGGATAACGATTTTTATACTCGAACGAGTGATAACGACACCCCAATTCTAGTATAAAAACTGTTGAAGATTGTCGAAGGATTGGAGTGTCGTGACTTGTAATCAAGAAATGGAGTATACTGAATGACTGTCTCCTAGAGTTTTGAAAGCCCTATACCATATGAGTAATTTTCTAATAAAATTTATCTTGAAAATTAATTTGTGTCCTGTAGAAAGCTATGTATAGGTGGATTTTGGAGCCAGCAGATAGAGAAGCATTGCTATTGAATGTAGCAATCAAGAAGTTGCCGATTCCTGATTATAAAGTCATTGTTGAGATTTCATGCATTCATTCCCCTGAAGAACTCTTGGATATCAAGCGTGCCTACTTGGTTCGTTTCAACCATTCCCTAGAAGAAGACTTGGCTCACCATACCTCTGGTGACATTCGCCAGGTACGCTTGCGTTGAGAAGGTGTTGGTTGTACATTTTGTATGACGCTTTATGTTCCACTCGGTTAATATCATGACAGGCTAAAATAATAACGCTTTATGTTTCACTCGGTTAAGATTTACGTATGGTGGTCTTCCTACAGCTGCTTGTTGGTTTGGGTAGTGTATATCGGTATAATGGTACTGAGGTTGATGCTAAGCTAGCTCAAAGAGAAGCAAGCATTCTTAACAAAGCTTTCACAGAAAAGGTATTTAATCATGAGGAGGTACTTAGGATCATGACCACCAGAAGCAAAGCTCAACTTCTGGCAATTATCAACCGTTACAAGGATGAGTATGGTATTTCTATCACTAAGGTAATAATAATATCAAACCCATTCTTGGTATAACAACTGGAGTCCGGATTCTCAGAAGAAAGTTTCAATCCCGCCAATTCTCTCGCGTTAGAAACAATACTATAACGAGTAAAGTTCGACATATATAAAATTCGTTAATTCATGTAATTTATACAAATGCAGCATTTAAGGGATGCTAATGAAAAGACTGAGTACTTGGTAACAGTCCGCACCATCATCAAATGCATTTCGAACCATCACAAGTACTACGCGAAGGTGAGCGGTGAGCAGAACGTTCTAATTACACGAAAAACTGAACATATATAGATGTCATTATGGTACAACATGCATACATTTCTGCTAACTGATATCTTGTCCGATATTGTAGGTCCTTCGCGAAGCAATTAACAAGCCAGGGACCGATGAAGATGCATTGACTCGAGTGATTGTTACCCGGGCTGAAACAGATTTGCAGGTGATTAAGGAACTCTATCTTAAAAGAAACAGTGTGAAGCTTGAGCAAGCAGTTGCAAAGGAGACTTCTGGTGATTACAAAGCATTTCTTCTCACCCTGCTAGGAAACCAGGACTAGCAATTTCTTTTCCAGACTATTACGTCAGCTCGATGAGTAGCGCTTGTTGTCCACCGTTACGAATGACTAGAAAATTCTTGTTTTAGTTTTACTGAAGTAATGTTGTTCTGCATAATTGGCTACTTCCCCAACTTTTATTCGCCAATGCTTCCTTTGTGGATTGGTTTGAGAGATAAGAAATCTTTAAATCAATCCATCTACTGGTTGGGTCTTCAAATCATTTATAAACCTCGTTTAGATTGTTAATCGAATTCAGATGGACTTAATGAATTCATCGATTCATTTGAGATCAACAGAATAAAATTATGGGACTTAAATAAGATTAGTCTTACATCCAGATTCATCCATCCATCAACAACTCAAATGTATACTAATATGGATTCTAGAATAACGTTGTACTATTACTAAACACTTAAACATCAGGATCAGTTCCGGCATGAAAGATCTAATATGGATTCTAGAATAACATTGATCGTTCAAACGTTATACTACTATTTCTTATGCTTGAACCATTACTTTAATTACAGACAAATGATGATTCAATCTCTTTTATTAGAATGTTACATCAACTTGTGCCTGTGGTTCTGAGACTTGCCTAGCTAACATATCTGCACGACTTACAGGACCCTTACTCGGCTCCATCGATGCTAAGCCAAAGGAAGGTTATCCAAGAACCATCTTCCTCCAGTATTATATTTTGTCCAGAGTGGATTATTACAAAGTAGTGTATAGTTAAAGATGCATTTCCTAGATTTCGTCGAAAGTGACTTTAATAATTAAAGGGTACTGTTTTCTGCAAGTAATCAAACAGAAAGTATATTGAATCAGTTCTTTTAATAATTAATCTCTCATGAGGATTGAGGGGTGTTGTTAAAGCTACCCCATCTTTCATCTTTAGTTATCTTCAAGGCATCAATCCACCTTTCTAGTTTACTTCACCAACTCCCATTAACCTCTTTTGACTAGCTTTTCTCCTTGCTTTAAACCAAAGCTTCTCTCTATTCTTTTTAAAAACTTGAATCTACCTAACTACCTTCTGCAATTCTTGTTATGTCGTGCATCCTAATCGCCTACGTCCTTTCGAAAACAATACATGATTATGAATATAATTGGATACTAATTCGTCGTGATTCTCACAATCCTGATTGATATATTGCTTGCATTACAGTATGATAGAGCAAGAAGATTTATGTACTACCTAGACAAAAGTAAAATAAAAATTGGCAAGCTATTAATCTTAAATGTAACCTAAATAGGCAACCTAATGAAGCCACATCAAACATTGTGGACAAAAACTAAAAATGGACAATTAAAGAATGTTTGACTCTGACATTGTCTCTTTGACAAGCAAATTTGCAATTTTCTCTTTATCTAGAGAAGTAGTATTGACTATAATTAATAGATTCCTAGAAGCCTTTGACTAGATCTAAGAATCTCACTATCCTAAATCTCTAACCTTTTTTGAACTAAATAAACTAGTCTGTATCATGTAAGAAATGATAATTGCTCCCTAACTTCATTCATTTGTTATCAAACTAATATTTTATTATATAAAGATAGTAGTAGCATTAAGACATAAATACCATCAATTTCTATCATTACAAAGTGAATTTATTATATACATCAAATTCACCCTATTATCATATCGATGCCAACATTTATAAAAATTGTGTATAAGTTATTTGTCCTTTTATGTACTAACTAGTTTTAAAATAGTTTATATACTCTCAATGCATAAGATATAAATAAGTTTACTTTTTTCTCACATCCAACATATTAAATACTCTACTCAATTTGACCATTTACCAATTTTCTCGTTTAATATGTTTCAATTGTCAATTTTTATGAAAATACATATGAAATAAGTATTATATTTTATAAAAGCCATTTTGTAAGTAAATAAATATAATTTCAAAAAGTAAAAAATAATTATGTACTTGTATCATTGACAGCTTAACGAAAACAAAGTGGTCCCTCCCCTTTCATAAATCCCTCGTTTGTGTCATCTCCATTCGATTGGTTGTTATTCAATACGCATTAAATAATACTCCTAACAATTAATGTTATTTGAAGTACCTAATCTCAGAATTATTACAAGCAGCCAAAATTCAGACATATAAATATCATCATCATCTTCTTTAACCAATAGACAACAACAAAAACAACATGCAGTTATAAACAAAGACAAATTGACAAATTCACCCCATTTCTCTTTCTATCTGTCTATCTCTTTCTGCTCTTCGTTTGTTTCACCAATCTAGTTATCTCCTCATCTCACCACAAAACAAAACAAATTGCAATTTCATAATTACCCAAAAATAAAGTAATTATCTTGAAGAAAAATTCAATATTCCCATATAATTTTCTTGATTAGTATGCAAGACAAAAACCCATTTTCATGGCCTGAATAAATTTGCATATTTTCTTGAAATAGTATATTTCTTGTTGGTTTTGGTTAACCTTCCTCATTTGATGAAAAAATGGGGAATGTTACATCTGGTGTGGCTGCAAAGTTTGCATTTTTCCCTCCAGAGCCACCAACATATGAGGTGTCCAGAGATGAGGTTGATGGGAGGCTTGTGTTTAGTGGCTTAACTTCTGATAAAAAAGTGGATGTTCATTTGTTGAATACAAAGGGGGGGAACAAGATTGTTGCTACTTTCTGGAAACATCCTAAAGGGAAGCTAACACTTTTGTATTCTCATGGAAATGCTGCTGATTTGGGCCAAATGCAAGAGCTTTTTATGGAGCTCAGAGCTCATCTAAGGATTAATGTTATGAGGTTTGTCTTCTTTTGTTGTTTCTTTTAAGATATTGTGTTTTGTAGATCAAGTTTGGATCTTTTTTGAGTTTTTTCTGGATTAATCTGGTTTGTTGTTGTGGTTTTTTTGTGTGATTGGTAATTTAACCAAATTTGTGGGCTTTAGAATCAGTTTATTTTTGAATTTGTTAACTTGGATAATTTATGGGGACCTTGTGGTGTAACTGTTCTATCCAATTGGAGAATGACTAGTTTGAATATTATTTGCTGAGAGTCCTGTTTTGTTTATTTGTTCGGCTATCAGAAAATGAACTTTAGAAGTGTATGTCCTGACATTTTGGGGACCCTCGACGAAATTAGACAATGATTCCCCTTTGATTTTTACTCATTTCGTTTCGTATTATAAAATATTTAGATTTTTCTAAGCCTTAACTTTGATTACTATATTAATTTAAAATTTGTGAGGATGGTTGTTTTGTTTCTGACTTTCCCATCCCAGGAATGGTCGTTTGGGGAGTAATTACGAATGTTGGAGCTCAATTTGTTCTTGTGTATTTGCATAATGGACTAATTACAGTAGTCAACATGTAGACTTTTTATGGGTTTTCCATAAGGGAAATTACTTGGTCACTATTGTCCTAATTTATCCAGACTGAGGTAGTTAATTATCCTCAAGATTGAACTAAAACTTCTTATCTTGGAGGCGTAATATCTGCAGACACTGAAAATCTAAATGCACGTTAAGTATTGACTTCATATTTTCCTCAGTGGTGAATGAGATTTTATTTGACTATTTCCCGTTATTGCAGCTATGATTACTCTGGATATGGAAGCTCTTCTGGTAAGGTGAGTTAAACCGTCATTAAGTTGTTTTTTGAAATTGATATAAGATGATATTTTTGTTACCCTACCATCTGACATTCATTATTAAGAAGCGCTCTTGTTTGTTCCAGCCATCTGAGTTCAACACCTACTACGATATTGAGGCAGTGTTCGATTGCTTGAACAATGAATACGGAATTAATCAGGAAGATGTAATATTGTATGGCCAGTCTGTTGGCAGTGGGCCAACACTGCACTTAGCTTCCCGTTTGCGTGGCCTGAGAGGCGTTGTGCTTCATAGCGCAATTCTTTCGGGTATAAGAGTTCTCTATCCAGTTAAGATGACATTTTGGTTTGATATTTTTAAGGTATGTGAGCTGTTCCTTATTACGGAGTATTTTTTCTTCTTCTTTTGCTCTGTCTAATCCTAACATCTATCAGAAAAGTACAATACAAATATATTCTCTTCTTGTTGTTCAATTAATATCGTTCCATTGGTAACTAATTTTTTCCCTTTTGCTTTCAGAATATAGACAAAGTACGGCATGTCACTTGTCCAATTTTAGTTATACATGTGAGTAATAATTCTTATCTTATTCTAACATCTCTCGTTCTCTACATCTAGAATTCTTCTATGATTGCTTCATGTGATCAAACTGTCTAACTGCATCTGACTTGACTCTGTCTTAAGCTTTCTTGTGAATAATGCCACAACATCTTATGCTTTTCTGTGAATAACACCAGAGCTAGTTCAAAGTTGTGTGGAAAAGGACAATAATAGTAGTATATCGGTTTTTTTTTTGTTTTGAGGATGGTTGGCTTCGTGCAATCTTGGTGGCATAATTATTAAATCCGTCCACTGTGTGACCTCAGTACCTGAATGAAAATAAACTTTATTGTACTAACATGTCTAACCGGGTACTTATGGGTCTACTGTTAATAAAAACGCTTCAAAAGACTTCTCCATGTAGATACTACCAAATAGGCAATTTGGGAGCATGTTTCAATAATTCGGTCGTTAGCACCAGATCACTTGGTCTGCTGTTAATAAAAACGCTTCAAAAGACTTCTCCATGTAGCTACTACCAAATAGGCAATTTGGGAGCATGTTTCAATAATTCGGTCGTTAGCACCAGATCACTTGGTCTGCTGTTAATAAAAACGCTTCAAAAGACTTCTCCATGTAGATACTACCAAATAGGCAATTTGGGAGCATGTTTCAATAATTCAGTCGTTAGCACCAGATCACTTCGGCAAGAGAAGTATTTGTAGAGTATGATGACTTTTATTTTCTTTTTTAAGTTCAAAGATCATCAGAGTAACTGAACAGTACACATTCATCAGCGTTTTCTCGTCTAGCTGAAAGTAAAAGTTGTTTATCAAAATGTTTTCTTGAGGCATACCATCTAGATTCTCTTGTTAGTAATAGAGGTGTTATAGAAGGAAACCTTTAGAAGCTTGGGAATCATGCCATGAAATGGATTGCAGGGTCAAATCCGATTAATAGGAAGAGTGATCTTTGGCAAATGGCAAATAGCAAAAGGTTTAATTTGAGTGTTTGTTATGTTCTTTTGACAACATGCAAGAACTGAGTCCTGTTTCTTGTACCCCAATGTGATGTTTTACCACCTCTGTGTCTTCTGAGTCATTTAGCAAACCTTTTGCAGGGTACAAATGATGAGATTGTCGATTTCTCTCATGGGAAGCGATTGTGGGAACTCTCCACAGAGAAATATGATCCTTTATGGGTTGAAGGGGGAGGACATTGTAATCTTGAAACGTACCCAGAGTACATCAGACATCTGCGCAAGTTCATAAATACAATGGAAAAGCAATCCTTGAGCAAAATTAATAAGCGGAGCATGAATGCAGGAGCAACTATAACAGCAACTAAACACAACAGGTGCTTGAGATTCTTAAAAAGATAGCCCATGGTTCTTTTTGGTTAAAGAATCGACAAAAGGGGCGATATACGCGTGATTCCCAGATGATGTGCCTGTTGGAATGGTCAACCCCTAATCCCCTATTAGTTGATTGATGATTCAAAGTAGGAAGTTGTTATGGTCTAAATCATGCTCACTTGATGTTCCCAAAAGCCTATGTTTATTACTCCATTCGATCTGAGGCCACTTGTTGTGGAATGTACCATATTTTGACATAGCTTGTGTAGAAACAACTGAATTTGCCAAAGGAAAAGAAGCTAGTCTTAGTTTATTTGTTGTTTGAGGATCATACAATTCTTTTCTTTTGTTGTAAATTAGCGATGAGGTGAGTTTCGAACCCAGACCTTCTGGTCACTAGCAAGAGTATTCGGTGAACTCGAGGATCATACAATTCTTTTTTGTAGAGTTAATTTCCTACTTAGATGCACAGCTTTTGTATGTAAGTTTCGATAACTGGATTCACCGACTTTGTACATTTATAATTCTAAGTGATTTTTGGCCTGCATCAAACTTTGTCATGTGTTCTGTTTTCTCTTCAAAATGACCTCTACTTATTACTCCTAGTAGAACATATTAGAACACAAAAGCGAAGACACAGTACATGATGAATATAGTTGCGGCAAAATTGAACTCACGACCTCCTAGTAGAAGTTCGGTTTAGATATCATTAGTTTATCGATTCGAACACTGGTGTAAGTAAACAATATATTCATTTAAGTTAACCTTACCTACCTTAATCTTTAGTTTTACCCTCCCTTATATTTTCTCCAGTTCAAGCACAACAATAAATAAAACTTAACGTTCACCCTTCAATTATACATACTGTAAAATAAAATTTATGTTACATTTTTCAAAAGTATCTCATTTGATACTTTCGTTATATTGACCGTCAACCTCAATATATCACATAATATTATTAATAATTTTTCACATCAATTCATCCCGATCTAAAACTCTCTTTTGGCTTTCTATCATAAAAAAGAACAGGCAAAGCAACGCATCTTATAAAAACAAGAAAGCTTTCCTCTCAGTAATCTTGAATTTATTGACTCTCACGAAAATCCAATCATCAAAAAGAATCAAACAAACAATTAGCTGAATTAAGAGATGAAGATCACAGCTATATTGGTCCTAAAATGCATCTCAGAAGAGTCTGATCCTGTGATTCTTGCAAACGCCTCTGATGTTAATCATTTTGGCTACTTCCAGAGATCAAGCGTTAAGGAGTTCATCGTCTTCATTGGTCGCACTGTTGCCAAACGGACCCCACCTAACCAACGCCAATCGGTTCAGCATGAAGGTATCGATATCCTCATGTTTTCTATTTTTCTTGAAGATATGTCAACTTTTTGTGTTTTTTTTATCTTGTGGGAATTTTTTTTCTTATTTTAATTTTCTAAAAATGTTTCTTTATGACAATATTGAGTTTGAGTATTATTTATGATTTGGGTTGTTTTCATTTTTGTCGGGGTTTCTCATTGTTTCTTTCTAATGATGTTAACTTTTTGGGCTTTTATGATTTGGGTAGTTTTATATTTTTTGTATTCTGTCATTGTTGATTTGTTTCTTTATGAAGACGTTAAGTTTGTGTATTATTTATGATTTGGGTAGTTTCCGATATCGGGGGTTTTCATTATCTCTTTATATAAATGTGAACTTTTTTGATGTATGATTTGAGTAGTTTCAGATTTCGGTTTTCTGACATTGTTTCTTTTTCAAAATGTTGACCTTAGGTAATTTATGATTTGGTGAGTTTTTTATTTTGTTTTTGTGGAGTTCTCTTTCTGTCGAGGCCTTGCTTGAGCTGAATTATGTCTACGTTTATATGAAATTTGACTATGAAGGCTTAGGGTTGACGAGTGAATAGTGATGCAGTGTTTTAGGCTGTGTTGTTGTAGTTTGGATGATCAGGGGAGGAAATGTTTCAAGATCGTACATATTTTTTAGTATTATGTTAGAATTAGCATTGCGCGATAGCTAAACATCCCTCCAAAAGATTGCAGCCAGATAATTGTTGTTGAGAACTCTTCTTGTTTTCTTGTGCAATCTGTGCACGATATATGAAGGTTATGTGCGCTATCGCTATTGAATTCATCAAGTGTGTGTTGCAGACTGAATGCGATGAAAGTACAAGGAAGCTCTGTCATCTCTTATATTTATAAAGCGTTTGCTCTTTAGTTGCTCTTCGGTTAGATGATCAGTTCTGCTTGTCAGCGCAACCATTTGTTGAGATGATCTTCTTAAATCATTGTTACACTTTTCCCTTTCCCTGTGAAAGTTAGGCCCCATTTGATTAGTTATTATGCTATTTTTCTCATTAGTATTTGTTAGGTTTCTTATTATTGAATTCCGTATCTTGTGTATGTTAAAGTGACTGAATTATATGAAGTGTTCTGGGCTCAGCTGTTACATTCGTCTGAAATTCAAATGTTATATCTGGAGTTTGTCGTGTTCTCTGGCTAAGATTTGAAGTGCTGACTTTTACTGAATCCCCCTTTCACAGAGTACAAGGTCCATTCTTACAACCGAAATGGCTTGATTGCACTGGCTTTTATGGATGATCACTACCCTGTTCGGAGTGCATTTTCATTGCTCAACCAGGTAAATAGTAGAGACCTCAATTTTGAATCCTTGTACTCCATATGCATAGTTCTTTCAATCCCTACCTTCTCATGCGAAGTCTTTAGCATCCCTATATATTGCATGCAAAATATGAAGTATACTTGGCTAATTATTTCTATTGAGAAGATGTAGTTTATTTCCTTTTGTTGAGAAATACGTTATTTTAATGGAGTATATACATGAATCCGCAGGTTTTGGACGAGTATCAAAAGAACTTCGGCAATTCATGGAGAAATGCACAATCAGATAGCACTGAGCCTTGGCCATATTTAACTGATTCTTTAACAAAATTTCAGGTATTTTTAGTTTTTAGTTCTGAAACTTTTTCTATTTGGGCAATTGAGGAAAGCATCTTCTGAGATCTTGTTTATAATCTGGCCTCTTAGTTGCCAACTCTCTTTTAATTATTTAATTCTTTTTACTGATACCTTTTAGGATCCTGCTGAAGCTGATAAGCTATTAAGAATACAGAGGGAATTGGATGAAACCAAAATTATTCTTGTAAGTCAGGCAATCAAAAGTTATTTAGCTTAGTGTAGCATGTTACGTGAATGATTATCTTAGATCCTTTTCTACTCGAACACAGCATAAAACTATCGATAGCGTTCTAGAACGAGGTGAAAAGCTGGATAGCTTGGTTGATAAAAGTTCAGACCTCAGTGCTGCTTCTCAGGTGAATATGATACTAATTCCCGTTACTAGTGTGTTAGTTATGTATTCAATCGAGTCGCACATTGCTTGTTTAGCAACTCATTGCAAGTTTTTTTCGTCCTGCAGATGTTTTACAAGCAGGCAAAGAAGACCAACCAATGTTGTACAGTACTGTAAATGTTATATTCTTTTGTTAAGTTCCACTTTGTATGATTCACAATCTGTTTACAACTATGTAATGTAGTATCAATATGTTGTTTCAAACCAATACATGGTACAGAGTACTGTCTTGGTCTTCCATGGCCGCTATCGATTATTTATGTTCCTTTGGAATTTTGAACTCCTGTTTGCCCATATGTATCGAGTTTGGAACCTCTCAAAGATACCATTCATATGCATTGATGGAATGAAAAAGAACATTTAATATATAAACCTCTTGATTTTGTATGCAACTTACAGAATCGAAATGAATAAAATCTGTATGCAACTCAAGATTTGTTTCCAAGGTACAATCTTACAGCTTTGCTCTAGAGTATTTGTTCTTTATCAAAGTAGATTCCAATTTGATAACAATTTTAATAATCCATGCATTCTTTATTAAAGATTCGTGTCAATCTCTAATCACGTTCATTTATAGACTAGTTTGTTTCAGGTTTTCAACATCTTTTATTGATGAAACAAGTTTGAGGTCTCATTCACCTCCCAAAGATAGATTTTATCCACCAAAAGCCTGTAGTATCCTTGGGAGTGTCGTCACTCTCTGGTGGTGGATCAGCCTGAGGAGTCTTCTTGAGCTTGCTCACATCATACCCTACTTCCGATGCCTTTTCTACAAGCTGATTGTATATCTCCTCATCAAGATGTGGTGTCCTACTCAGTATCTACATTATAAAACACAAAACAACATCAATAGCCTCCAGTCTAGTGTCCACGAGATATTACTAACAACGAAGCCTCCGGCTGAAGTTGTTGTCATAATTTTGTAAAAGAAAGTTGAAGAGGTTAGAGAACATACCCAAAGGTAACTCTTGCTTGGCTGACCAATCAAAGCATAGGTATAATGATCATCAATAAACAAAACCCAATAATCTCCAGTGACAGGAATGATAGGCAAGAAGGGAGGAACATAAAACTTGACTTTGAGTTTTGCCTCATTACTAGAAGGGTGAGGTTTGTAAGCAGAGCCTTGTATGTAACCTCTTTTGCCAGCAGACCATGTTTCGTTTAGGACATGAACACTTCCATCTTCGTTTAATGTGTATGTAGCTCTTGTATTAACACCATCTTTTGGTTGGTTTCTTGATGGAAATGAAGCTATTTCATACCATCTTCCCATGTACCTTTCTGTATCCAGATTTTTCACAACTTCCATTTCTTCTGTACCCATTTTTCTGCTCAATGTTTGCTATCAGATTTTGTGCCACTGAATTTATTGTTGATAAAGATAAGGTGTAATCTTGGAACATTATGGGATGGGGGGAGGGGGGGGGGGGGGAGAGTATAGAAGTAGATGCTCTGACGTGGCTAAGCTGCATGGACAGGTGGAACTGATCTGTTATATACACCAAAACTCTACTGTTTTGGTGCGAAATTATCCTTCTACCCCTATTTGAAAAGTAGTGGATGAGAGAGTTCATTTATGAACAAAATCGTAATTTCATACCTGTAGAAAAACACTGTTTGGTGTGTGTATAATGTTGACAATTGAGATATTTGTACAAATAATTTTAGTATTTACACATAAGAAAATGAGTTTTTGAAATAGGCACCCATAAACTCCAACATCCAATCTTGTACTTCCTCCATCCCTAATTAATAGAGACTAGTCATTTGTACACAGTCCAACCTGTGTGAAGTTATTTTTCTTACACAATAATTTTTTTGTATAACTAATAATTAGATGTTGGTAAAAACTTTATATACTCCCTCCGTCCCTAAAAGATTGTCACATTTTGACTTTTGTGGTCAATTACAATAAAATTTGATCATGAATTCTCATTAAACGATAAGAAATAATGTAGTCTTGTGGGACCTCGTTAGATTCGTCTCAATATATATTTTTGAAATATCAACTTATTATAATTTTTTCGCATGTAGAATAAGAGATATTTATGTTTTAAATTGTGTTTTATTGACCAACAAAAGTCAAATGTGACAATCATTTAGGGATGGAGGTAGTAATATATATACACAATTGAAAACTGAGTTTGAAGAAACATAAATACATCAATATTATATACGTAAATATACAATTAGTTAAAGTTACTTGATGAATAGTGAAACGGAAGTTATTTTTTTAATAAAAACACATGTCACTTATTCATTGGTTCTAGGAGAACATGGGGCTTCATTTGTAATAACTAATTCACCCCTTGGTGGATTATATATAGGATAGATATTTTAATTTTTTTGTCAAATTTTGATCATTATTTTTCATTTAGCCGATATGAACTAGATATAATCATGTGCAATCTTGTTAGATTTGTCTCAATATATATTTTGAAATATTAACTTTTTATAATTTTTCTACTTGTAGAATACGAGATATTTACGTTTTAAATCATGTTTCGGTGATCGTGAATAGTCAAAATGTCCCTATCAAATAGGGATGGGGGAGTACTTTTTCAGATCCCAATATTAATTATATGTGCAATTACTCGACAATCTCTTGTCCTTGAATCCGATCCCTGAAGTTGTCTTTAAAGTTGAAATGTCCAAAATAAGCTTAGAAATGTTACGGAATGAATGCTAAAAAGCTAAAGACAATTACAAAAACGGAGAAAGTATATCTTTCAAAAACTCATTCCTTGTGCGACTAAACTAAGGGCCTTGGATTCATATCCTTCTTTTAATTCTAAAGCTTTAATTCAAATTCATAAAAATGATAAAAGGTAAAACAGAAAAGAGAAAAACGGAACATAACGTCTAAACAATTTAATGAGATTCATCGAATAAGAATCCTTGTTAATTAAAGTTAACAAGTAATAAGTTAATTCCTTTAGCTAGCATGGATAACGTATGTGATAAAGGGTCCTCTCCCTTGAATTTATACTAGATTTTCGTTATAAACGAAGATATCTGAGGACTTTCTATTATATCATCATTATAGCCTACGAAAACAATTAAAGACATAAACAATGAATCATAATTTAAAGCTATAAATACGATAAACGTGTGGAATATATTTAGAGATGCAATTTATTTTTACATATTCATCATCTAATTACCTCTCTTTTTACGGTTGCTTAGCTTCTCGTATGGGAGTTCCCGGTTCTTCTTGAAGCCTCAAGGGGAATACCCTTTTTCCCTTTTTCCCTTTTATTTCAACAATTATAGAATCAAGTAAAGGAGTATATATATGTTAAGGTGATAATTATTTATTTTAGCTATATGCTTGTTATGATAATTACTCACATAATTTTGTTGTAATGGAACAGGATGCAGAAGTTATTACATTTAATATGTTTTTCCTATTTGATTTGTACAACGGCAGCTAAGGCCAGACATAATCCTCCCCCGCCCAAAAAGAGATGGCTCACCCTAGATGGTACAAATATTTATTAACTATACATATTTTCATCATAGACAATGCCATTTTATTTTGCATGCATTTCACAGTTTTTCTCTAACCTTTGTTAAATGTGAAAATAGAAGTTACTATAAAATAATATTCGAAGTACAATTGAAGTTTTGGGACTTAAATGGATTTGTATTTACAAGAAAACAACACTCACTATTTCTTTAAGCTCGATATATCCTCTGGATAACTATCCGGTAATGGAAACTAAAGACCAGTATATATAGAATAGTATGACCTTATTATATACTCGTAGTAGCTTAGTTACAAAATACTAGTTATTATCTTTGTGATATGTGAAGATTCTCAACAGATTGTTTATAAATTACAGGAAGTGAGCCAGTGGTGATTGCAAGAGGAGGTTTTTCAGGATTATTTCCGGACTCTAGCATAGATGCATATAATTTTGCACAACAAAATAGTTTGCCAAGTACACTAATGTATTGTGATTTACAACTTACTAAAGATGGACTAGGTTTTTGTCTGTCCAACATAAATCTGCAGAACTCTACAAATATTCAAGACATCTTTCCTGATGGGGATAATACATACAATGTAAATGGCATTGACACTAAAGGGTGGTTCAGTATAGATTTCGATTCCAAGGATCTTCTTGGTGACAAAATATTATGTAAGTTCTTGTAACTTAATTCGATGTCTTATAAACAGAAGCCGTTTAGTTCTGACGTGTTTTTCCTTTCGACATGCAGTGAGGCAGGGTATACTATCCAGATCCCCTTCTTTTGATGGCGCACATATAACCACGCCCATGGACCTTCTGAGCTTTAAACGACCTCCACGAATTTGGCTAAATCTTGAGGTGATGTTTAATTGTGACGTGAAATTCTTAAGCTTTGATTTATTAGGAGGAATCTGAAATGTTCAGTGCATTGCAGTATGACATTTTCTTACACCATCACAAACTTAATCCAGCAGCATTCATAGCGAAGGGGATGAGAAAGATACATCCAGATTACATTTCCTCTCCAGAAATCGGTTTCTTGAAGAGTTTGCAACCAACCGTGCAGAGAGGAGGGCCGAAGCTTATCTTCAAAGTCTTAGAAGCAGATGCAGTAGAACCAACCACAAAGGTAGACTATGGTTCTCTGCTTAAAAATTTGACTGGTATTAAGTCGTTTGCTTCTGGGATTCTTGTTCCGAAACAATACATATGGCCTGTAGGCAAGGATGGATATCTGCAGCCTGCCACTTCTCTTGTAGCTGATGCTCACAGAGAAGGCCTTTCCGTATATGCTTCTGGCTTCGCGAATGACAACGTCATAAGTTACAATTATAGCTATGATCCTACAAGGGAATATCTGCAATTCATATATAATGGCCAATTTTCTGTTGACGGCTTTCTGACAGATTTTCCTCCTACAGCCTCAGAATCAATAGGTGCTCTTAGATTTCACTTGCTAACTATATTGCTTATACATTATTTTCTCATGTAGTAGCACTAATAACCCAGAGCTGCGAAGAAAACTCTAATGCTTGTCCTGTTGTTTGCATTTGCAGCATGCCTTTCTCAGAATAAGAAAACCACCAGGATTCATAAAAGTAAGATACATTTTCATAAATCAAAGTAATTATGAATGAACTGACCACTAACATAGGCTTTATGATTTAAAACCACGTCATGATAGCTCTAATCATAACAAATGGTGGAGCAAGCGGTGATTATCCTGGATCAACTGATCTTGCTTACCAAAAGGCCATAGATGATGGTGCTGACATAATAGATTGTTCAGTCCAACTGACAAAAGATGGCATCGCTTTCTGCTCTGAATCGGCTGATCTCATAGCAACCACCACTGCTGCCTCTTCTTTTATGGAACATTCTACATCAATTGCAGATATACAAAAAAGTACTGGAATTTTCTCCTTTGATCTCACATGGAGCGAAGTCCAGTCTCTGAAACGTAAGTATTGTCAAATGAGCACTAGCATGCATACATGTTCTATCACTTACCATCCTGTTATTTCTAACAGATTAGTATTCCTTGGTTGCAGCTCAGATTGCTAAGCCAGTTCCTGATAACGGCTTGCTTCGGAATCCTGCAAACAAAAACAAAGGGAAGTTTGTAACTCTTTTCGATTTCTTGGAGTTGGCTAAGTCTAAGAAAGTTGGAGGAATTCTGATCATCATAGATGTGAGTAGAATTATGAACTTCAGTTTT
Organism: Echium plantagineum; assembly: GCA_003412495.2. Lineage (NCBI taxonomy): Eukaryota > Viridiplantae > Streptophyta > Magnoliopsida > Boraginales > Boraginaceae > Echium > Echium plantagineum. Next base: position 5,110,077 of record CM016563.1, on the reverse strand, counting down.
CTAGGATTTTCAACATATGAATTCATATTAGTACTAATAGTTAACTTTCTTGCTTGAATTCTAAATTCTTAAATTTTCACATAGAATGCTGCCTACCTAGCATCAAAGAAGGGACTGGACATCGTAGGTTCTGTTACCAATGCCTTGAACAATGCAACACTTGACAAGCAGCCACTTAAACACATCTTGATTCAGTCGGGAGACAGCTCGGTGCTCTCAAATTTCAAGAATAATACAGCCTACCAGAGAGTTCTGTATATCGATAGGGAAGTTGGCGGTGTACCAAATGAATTAGCACGGGAAGTAAAGAAATATGCAGATGCAGTCCGCCTATACAGAAATGGCATTGTATTAGACCACATTGATTTGTTCTTGACAGCAAACTTTTCCAACATCATTCCAGCCATGAAAGCAGAAAATATTTCAGTATATGCTGGAATTCTAAAAAATGAGTTCACAAATTTCTTATTTGATTACTATTCTGACCCCTATGTTGAGCTTGCTACCTTCATCTCCGCTGGAGTAGATGGCTTGGTGACAGAATTTCCTGCCACTGCAAATGCATACATGAGTACGTCTTCACAATTTCATGATCCTTCTGTAGCTTTCAGTATTTCTCATAAATGTTTAAATTAGCAAGCAAAAAGAAAACAATAGTATTCTTTATTAGTAACAGGGTCTAGATGCATTAAGGCATGTTGTTGTCGGTGTACATCAGACACAGTTCCTGCTTAAGAGTTAAAGACATTGTTTGCAAGGGGATGAAATACTTCTTCGAAATGTCTAACGATACACTAATGCTTTGATTCTACAGGGTCACCGTGTAAACCAAGTGGCAAGAATCGCGAATACACCATCTTGCCAGTAAAGGCAGGTGATCTCTACTCCTACTTGGTTGAGCTAACCGGAGCAGCACCAGCACCAGCACCCGTAGTTCCCCTCATCAACACAAGCGACTTGGTTGCCCCGCCCCTACCGCCCGTATCAATCGACACCACACAAGATTCAGAGTCACCATCAACCTCTCCTACCCCCACACAAAAATCGGCCTCGAGAAGTAGAACATTATCAAGTTGGATAAGCTTCCTTATTGCAACAATTTCAGGGTACTTAGTTTTAATTAGTCTATAGAACAAGGATCAAGAATCCTTTCACATTAGTTAAAAGTGATTAGGAGCTGAGCTACACTCACTAGGAATGATTAAAACAGTGAAAATCTCTGTACAAACAACTTAATTTAATTGATTTCTTTTCCTCTATTTAGGTATATGCTTGTTTTAGGGCAAAATCATTCTAAATTACATCTTATATTCGTTCACATCAAATTAAAAATTATCCCAACATTTATATATTCGAACATAATTTCTCCAAACCAAACTCATTATTTCCTCGATAGAATATGTCCATAATGTTATTAACTTATTGCCGATCCATAGGTAACACAATCGATAAGTAAAATAAGCCGAAACTCAAGATTCGTATAAATAGAATCTGCATTAATTATCAAAAAAAGAAAAAGATTGGTATAAATGGTGAAATAAAATGAGGCTCAGATTCGCCTTTACTCAGACAAAGCAACAGAATATATGGTTGCAAGCAACAGTTGCCATGTGAAAATACCATTTTCACAGACCTTCTGAGCTGCCTTACCAAAATACCCATGTTTTAAGCTCCAAGTCTGTTTCATTTAAACAATCATCACCGCCTCGATTTCTGAGATCATCGGCCGAGATACAACGGCAGAAAGGGGTGACATCCTGGCGGCGCCACCCAACATCGCCGCCGTTGAAGCAGCAGCCTCATTCTTAAACTAATGAGATTTTTCGAAGGTCTTTTTGACCTATGAGGTTGTTGGGTATTTATAAAGAGTCACAAATTAGAAAAGGGCCACAAGGAAGACTAAAATATCATTTCTCACCCCTAGAGTATAGACTATAGTTTGTGTCTTCTAACTTCTAATTCACTTTAATCAAATGTTTCGGATATACGAGTTAATCGAATAGCCTAGTGGAAAAGTCTCTTACTAGTGACCGGAATGTCATGGGTTCGATACTCACCTCATCGCTAATTTACAAAAAAAAAATTAAAAAAAAGATGTTTCGAATTTACATAGCAGGTATATATAGTCGTGGAAATCTCTTTCTATATGCATTCCATAATATTATGATTTAAAAAGTAAGTTCATTGATATTAATTTAATATTTAGTACCATTCAACGAGTACAACAATATTGAAAACAATTTTTTTCTCCAACTTGAAGTTTTGAATCTTAATTTAATTTTTAACAAACAGCGCTTTAATCTGTATCTTAATTTAAGTTTTAAGCTTTTCCTTCAATTTGTAATAAAACTACTTTATCAATTATGCATTCAAATACATTTGGTTCTTTTTATGAGAAGATTCTTTACATTAAATGTTACACACCAAATAATTCTATGTTGACATTTGAACAAAAAGGAATTTTGAGTTAAGTTTTTATTTGAAGTAATTAGTCAAACATCCGGAGATAGGTGTTAGTATTAATACATATCATCTGTTTCTTTAGTTACTTGTATATGTTGGACAAAATATATGAAAGTACCCATAATTCACTAAACCCAAAAATATATATATGATACAAGTTAATTTTGTTAGGAATCTGTACCCGTTGTAAGATTAATTAAAGCGTCCCAAAACTAATCTAACAACTAGATCCCGCCCAGGATGACGCCCCACTAATCAGATTATAATAAACAGAAGAAATAACTTGCGGAAACAAGAAACGACACAAGGATTTTATACAGGTTTCCCCACAACGTGTAAGGTATGTCCTGTTGCTGCTGCAGATTCCACTAATAATCACCGGAAGAATTGTTACAAGGACTCCTGACCTATTCCTATATCTCTCGATTAGGTGTTCTTCTTATACAATGAAGAACCCTAATGACAAGCCTCACAAATCTCTCTCTAGACTCTTCGTTTATGATTCTCTATTTGAGCACACTATACAACAATGAGCTAGAGACCTATTTATAGGCTACAATGAGATACTAGGCCTAATGCTATTAGGAAATAACTTCTCCGTCAAGAAAAGACCTTTCCTTTCTTGCACTCCAATTATTTCCTAAAAGCCCGTCTGAAACCTATTTTTGCCAGCTGCCATAATTCTGCTCCCATTGGCTCAGCTCAGCAAATATGGCTTCACAACTCAACAATCTCCCACTTGAAGACATATTTCATTATCCCGTCTTCACCATTAGTCTTGAATCTCTATCTGCAGCAGCTCCCCTTGAGTTCATCATCCCCGAACTCCCACTGAAGCCGAGACCGACTTCAATGTCCTTCTTACCGATCCCAGAACATCCTTGAATGTCACCAACTTGGCTATCGAAGAGACATAGCCAAACTCATTGCCCTGTTGGACTTTTCCCACATTCAAACCATCAACATGTTCTTTCTTTACCTGCCAGACCTTCTTCGTCTTCTTCCCAGGCACCTTGGAACACCTCTAAGCCGGATCAGTCATCGATGAATATCTCTTCTCCCTTTTTCCTTGTTGGCCAACAACTCCCACTTGATCAGATTCATCGATATTCGGTGTTTGATCAGAACACCTCCCTTCAGTTAGCATACTTTTAAAAGGATGGGAGACCCTTTTACCACGCCTTTTCCTGCGTCCGCTAACCCCGGATGATACCTGCAACACGCCTTTGGTTGCCACCTTATACAGAGTACCTGACTTTTGACCCTAAGCAACAACCCGTGCTCCTCTTGTCACCTTCCAGGACTCACCACCAAACGCAATTCTATATCCCTCAGTATCCAATTGACTTACTGAAATAAGATTACCTGTCAGCTTAGGCACATGTCTGACCTTCGTAATCTTCCATATAGAACCGTTTGATAACCTCAAATCCACATCACCCATACCACAAACATCCAGGATCCTTCCATCTGCAAGATGAACCTTCCCGAGATCTCCAGCAACATAATTTTTCATTATGCCACAATCACCAGTGATATGATATGATGCACCAGAATCCAACACCCAAGAGTCAATCGAACTCACCTCAGTTGCCAGAAGAGCATCATCCATGTTTACAACATTGATCTCCTTCTCAGTGCAATTCTTCTTAATGTGACCCTTCTTGCCACAATTCCAGCACTCAACTGTCCGTTCGAATCTACCCTTCCCAGTCTTACCTCCATGGTTGTTCCTCCTACTTCTATCCCCTGCAAATAATGCAGGCCCTGAAATCACCACACCTGATTCCTCCCTCCGGATTTCTTCATCCAGAATTTTACTCACAACTTCACGGGTAGTCAGTGGTTCTTTTCCTGCGGAATGAGTCACTGCAGCCCTCATGGATTCCCAACTATCTGGCAAAGATGCCAAAATAATCAAGGCCTTCCATTCATCATCAACCACAAACCCCACCGTTGCTAGTTGATTGATCAAGTTGTTCATATTATTCAAGTGTGTGTTCACAGAAGTATTCTCAACCATGCGCATATTGAAGAGATTTTTCATAAGAGATATCTTGTTGTGAGTAGAAGTCTTCTCATACAATTCTGACAAAACTTTCATCGCTCCCATAGTCGTGGTCTCGTTCTCCACATTATGAGACACATTTGATGAAAGCTTCAATCGAATCGCCCCTAGAACCTTCCTGTCTAGTTTCTTCCACTTCTCCTCACTCATCTCTTTCGGCTTCCCAGATAAAGGCTCAGCCAGATCCTTTGTGTACAGATAATCCTCAATCTGCATCTTCCACAACCGAAAATTAGTCCCATCGAACAGCTTCATCCCTTGCAGTATCGAAACCCCTTCTTCACCCATATTATCCTGTCTGATTGGTCGTCAAACCTCGCTCTGATACCAATTGTTAGGAATCTGTACCCGTTGTAAGATTAATTAAAGCGTCCCAAAACTAATCTAACAACTAGATCCCGCCCAGGATGATGCCCCACTAATCAGATTACAATAAACAGAAGAAATAACTTGCGGAAACAAGAAACGACACAAGGATTTTATACAGGTTCCCCCACAACGTGTAAGGTACGTCCTGTTGCTGCTGCAGATTCCACTAATAATCACCGGAAGAATTGTTACAAGGACTCCTGACCTATTCCTATATCTCTCGATTAGGTGTTCTTCTTATACAATGAAGAACCCTAATGACAAGCCTTACAAATCTCTCTCTAGACTCTTCGTTTATGATTCTCTATTTGAGCACACTATACAACAATGAGCTAGAGACCTATTTATAGGCTACAATGAGATACTAGGCCTAATGCTATTAGGAAATAACTTCTCCGTCAAGAAAAGACCTTTCCTTTCTTGCACTCCAATTATTTCCTAAAAGCCCGTCTGAAACCTATTTTTGCCAGCTGCCATAATTCTGCTCCCATTGGCTCAGCTCAGCAAATATGGCTTCACAACTCAACAAACTTTCCAAGAGAAGTGTGTTTGTTGACAAAAATTGTTGATACAGATCAACAGATCACTCCAGGTTCCTAAAAGACATGTTTCGATCACAAGTCGTATAAGCGCATTGACATGTCGTTCAACTCAGAAATGATATAAATGGCAGATTGATGACTCGGTTGGATATATCCACAAGCCAAAACTATTTCTCAATTCATACAAAACGAAGACACAATACTGCCATCGATAAAACAAGTACAAGCCTCGAGTAAATTATAAATTGGAGCATCATTAGTTGCTCGTCCACCTCCTTTTGCATGTTGGACGCTCTTGTTTAATTTCTTCATCAGGATAGTCTTCAGGTTGGCATGCAGGTACAGGCTCAATTTCTACCTTCTTGCTTGGTGTGATCTCTTTCTCGCCTAATAAGAGAAGCTTGAAACGCTCGCTTCTCTTCTTCAGTTTCTCAACTGTATCCAAGCATTGTCGTCCATTGATTTCCCATCTGCATGATTAGTCTCCAAAGCATTTTCATCTTTGATTGCATTAACTTGGTTGTCTTTCGCTAGTTTAAGATGTTCATCAGGTGCCTTAGTACCTAGGGACGGCCCACTGCTATTCTGTGTTTCGTGTTCTTTAATCTGGAAGGATGATGATGACCTAAAGATCGTACTGAGATCCTTCTCCTTATGGCTTGTCCATCGTTCCAATTTGAAACGCCCCTTCGGGGAATGATGCTGCTCATATCTAATGCCACCTCCTCATTAAGCTTTGCTGATGATGAACAATGATTGTCAAGGACCAGATTCTCACTGCTCTTATGCTCGCGTTCACCTTTTGAGTTTGCCTATAAAAAAAAGAAGATATCAAAGAGAATGAGCTCACCTTTCGAAAATGCATATCAAAGAACAAAAACTTCATTGAGAACACTAAGAGTGTCCACTAGGCATATAAAAGGTAGTTGTTAGCTATAGACAATATGTTGTCAATCACTAGCATATGCTGAGTTCATATTATAATTTATTCTTCTAGCATTTCATTTATAGCAAGAGGAATATACCATATCACTCTTTAGTCCACTTCGCTCATCTTGATTCTTACTTGAATGAGGCACCAAATTAGGATATCCAACCTCATTTTCTTTTCTCTTAACTGGATAGTCTCTAGGCTTCCTTTCATGCACCCTGTGAGATTCAGATGCATTGGCAATGCGATTGTCACAGGTTCTCTCCCTTTCATGAGTTCCTCTTCTCCCATCTCTCCTCTGCTGATTAGTATTTGCATAAACATCCTCACTGCCCCTGTGCTGCACAAGGCCCTCACTTTCAGTCCGATTACTTCTTTTAGGTTGCTGACTGTGTTGTGCTATATGTTTTTGGGGATATTCTCCATCTGATCCTCTGTACTCATCTTTCACGTTGTAATGACTTGACCAAACTTTCTGTTCAGCTGGTCGTACACTATTCATCACGGACCTCTCATCTTCTCTTTTTCTCTTAGATAACATTTCTTCACTCGCATGCTTGACCCGACGCCATTCATCATGATCTATCCGCCTTTCACTTCTCTCCCTCTGATACAGCCCCTCTTCTTTATATTTTACAGTGTACGCATCACCATCTCTCGTTCTTGGCTGTTCCCATTTCCTCACATCTGAAACACCATCCCTTTCGCTTTTAAGTCGACTGCTACTATCCCTGTTCCCATCATATATTATTTCTTTTTCACTTCGTTCCCTCCTCTGGATTTCCGTTCTCTTTCCTTCTTTTGCTAGGAATAATATCTATACTTCCATCACGTCTCTTTAAGCCATCATCCTTGTCTCTTCTTAAGTCCATAATTTTGTTCGGATTACCTCTCCTACCACCAATATCCGCATGCTCCCTTAATTGGTTATGCCCATCAAAGTCACTCCTTTCACTTTCTCTGGCCTTGTTTAGATGTCTAAAACCTATTTCATCAACTTGGTCTCTTATTTTCATATCTTCAACCATAGCTCTCTTACCGTGGAAATTTTCATTACTCTTGTGTAAAGCTCTCACATCGTTATCACTCTCCCTCCGCCAATAAGCACCCTCAGTTTTTGCATTGTTCTTTTTCGTAAAATTAGGTTCCCAGCCTCTAGGCACATAAGATTCATCCCCTATTGTTGAGGTATGGCGTGTTCCTGCATCCTTGCTTTTATTATATCTTTTTTGTCGTATCAGACTGTCATCTCTAACGATTGATCTCTTCTGCTTATTCATGTGGGCGAAGCCTTCACCTTGAGAAACTGCGCCAAAAACTTCAAGTGACTTATTGAAGCCTTTAATGATCCTCGATCCTGATTTATTATCTTCACTGCTTGCAGCTCCAGAGTAATCTATTTCATCAGTTTCTTGAGAAAGTTCTACTTTTGAACTTGATTTCTGTTTTTCTGAAGAATGCAATAGATTATCATCTCTGAGCACAGTATCTTGTTCAGTCATGTTTAGATCCAACCCCTCTCGCACTGTCTCAGGAATATTTTCTATCCGTACAGGCTCATTAAGAATAGGAAGTTGCTTTTCAACATCATGCTCCATAACTGCACCAACAGATTCAGGTAATAACAAACGACGACTGTGTTTACCATCAATGCTCTCATCTGAGTTTTCATTTTGATCATCAGCATATTGTTTCTCTCATAGGGTTTCACTTGTGGCCGTTCTAGGAGACCTATCGAGTGCGTTTCCGTTCATTCTCCTGCAGTCAATAAATGACAATAGATGTGTTTGATCAATAATCATGCTATCTTGCCAGAAAAATATACTTGTATGCATCAATATTAAAAGTATCTCTACTTCACTATAAACTCCTACTGTTTTTCTTGACAACAAAACTAACAAATACACTGACGTAGGAATGGTGTTAGATGGTAAACTAGCGCAACAAATGAAGTTTTGACATTTAAATGCATAATTCTGTTAAAAGAACCAACTGGTGGTAGATAGTAAAATACGAGGAAGACAATTGACAGATTAATTTTCCGTAGGCAAACATTCCATAAACAAACAAAAGAAGTGGAAAATACCTTTCTTCTTCAGCTACAGGTGAATCCATTGCAGAATTTTGAGGGGTTGCGTCCCTAGGAATGTACAGACGTTGTGTGTAAGATTTTGAAGAAAATGTCATTGTATGACCTCCTGTCCTCTCTTTCTTGGTGTGTTCCTCTAAGATATCTCGAATTCCATCTCCTCTTGCGAGATCCATATCTGATATCTGCTGATCTTCTGGCTCTACCATGTCGGTTACAGGTGAACCTTCATCTGTCGAGCCATGACAATTAATCTGTCCTCCCAAAAAGAAGGATGTCAATTTGCTGACTCAAACCAGGTAATGTAATTATGTATTAAACTGTTTACAAACTTAAAAACAATAAGAAGAAGCAAATCCCCATCCCACCTCAATTGCATCAGAGTCATGTATTCTTTGCTGTCTTGCATCAACAAATGGGAGACGATTTGTGTAATTGATCTCAACTTGTATAGGCCTCCCAGTCGGCTATTGGCACAAAACTTAGATCGTTTTATTGACATATAAAACATGTACAAGTATAATATTGAGAACAAAGATCTAGAGCAAGAGCTCAATAAGCACGGATAGTTTTAAAATCAAAAGAGCTCTTAATTTTTACAGAGAGAGAGAGAGAGAGAGAGTTAATGCATATGAAACTTGAATCCGTATGTCTCTTAGAAAATAATGAAATGATGAAAAGAATTATCTAGATGAAAAGAATTATCTAGTTACAAGACAATTATCACATACAAGGGGTACAAGACAATTATCACATACAAGGGGTGACCGCGTGGTGTTAGACGCATCTTGACCAGGATACGATGAAACTAACGTTATTTTCTTTGATGAGATTTCCTGAGCACCAGACAAAGCCACAAGTTCTCGGGGGAGATCAGGATCATAATCATGTGAAAATAATATTACATATTATAGTTTTATTTAAAATGACGAGCACTTCACATTTGGTTGTAAGAACAGCAGTGCAGAATATATTATAGTAGCATGCACTATCATTAAGCAAATCAATTTAGTACCCGCTCTGCCCTCCCACTTTCATAAGTTCGAATTTTGCTCTGCATCATTGTTTCAAGACGGTGTTGCTCCTGGAGATCAAAGTTCGCCCCTTTCAAACTTCCAGAATTGGGTACATGCATAAAATTGTATCAAAAGTGGCAAACACAAAAAATATGGCCATACCAGCTGTTTACAATACTCTCTCCAGCCTTCCTCATTCAGATCAAAATTAAAGAAATCTGACAGGTCAACACCTGGGAGCCTCCATGGCTTACCCTCAAAACTATCAATATCAACTTCGAAGATAGTCCTGAGATGTACCCCATACAATGATCCAGTAAAAAATAATGTATTACACCGAAAAAAGTATTGTAATAAAGTACAAGACCTTAACGAAAGTTTATTATGAAAACTAAGTGTGTTTGTTTTTGTGTGGAATTGAAATGGAACTCTATAATTTTTGAGTGATTTGAATAGGTTTTCCGCCAATTCAACACAGCAACATACACATCCTTAGGATCCTAAAATTCATGGTAGATGTATTGGAAGCAAAAATAAATACATGTTAGTCTAATGGTGCTCGTATGCAGGGTAAGTGAAATTTCTAGTAATTATTACCAAACAGTAAGCTGAAAACAAATTTATTTCAATTAAAAACGTAATTTACAGTGTTGTATTCAATGCAATGACTGAAAACATGATGCTCTAATAAATCACATGAGAAAGGCCACAGCTAGTTCATTGGTACAAACTTCATCGTAACCCAGACATGCAACAACATAATGCTAAACGGCTGGTTTAGTTACATGAGGAAAATCGTGAAACTGTACATGGGCAACGCATTTCAGAAGCTTAGAAACAAATAACCATTTAAAGTTAAAAATCCTACTTGTGTGATGGCAGTGTAAAGTCTAATCCACGTCCAGCAGAATTGCTTCCCCAGGCAGGATGGGGATAATTAGGATGAAACTCTTTCTGCATAACTGGACCAACTACTATTCCTGAAGGGCGCCAATCACCTCTGCCACGTCCAGACATAGGTGTTGCACCAGGCCTCACATACTACATGTTAGAAAGATATTGCATCATCTGATCCGTAAATATTATTTAAAAGAAAAACACTCACAGAAGATACATGTCTACACTTCTGCTATGCATGTTTAGAGGGCATTGGCAAATAAAAGAACTTGTAGTTATAAATAGCCAATTTCAATTGCATTGCTCCTGACAGAGACCGCGTGCAATTTATTATGATTTCCAATTTGTTATTCCATCTCTTAAATAAGTTGCATTATTCATGTTTGTAAGAAGTGATGACAGCTTCTTGAGTTTTATAAGAAGCTTCAGCAATGTTTTATGCAACCATCTTCATTTTTCTATCAACTAATAAGTTACAGCTGTATCTCTGGATGCCAGTCATCCTCCCAGTTTGCACTGTGCTATCAACTATCACTCAGCTTGCTATCAACTCATACATCCGGATATCTCTATTTTCCTTCTCCTGCCAACGCATTGCCATGCTTCATACGTTGAATAACGAATGAAGTAGTCAATGCAGATCATTTAGCTGGTAGTTGGAAGCACTAGCTGACACAAACCAAAGCAATAAAACAGTAGTACAGTGGAACCACGAGTGAATATTATAAATGTAATTGAACATTGTTGATAAAATTTTCATCAGTACAACAAACAGTTTATAAGGAGCACCTACAACGTTAATCAACTTTCGATTTTCCACTTTCTGTTCAACTATACAACGATTGCGGTTTAACCTATATTCCAAAATCTCATCAAAGAAGAGGCGGTAAACACGATACCCCAGATGTGCAACGTCACTGACCTTGAACTGGGAACATAATTGATGATGAAATACATGGTTGCCATACGGAACCTTGGGGTAAACTGCACCACCTCCATTCACTTTTGTGGCATCTCCCAACTCCTTCCTTTCCCCATCTGCCCCCCCGCCATCATCATCTCCTCGTTCTTGATTATCCATCATTGAGGGATTCCCTAAAGTATCATTGTCCGCTAAAATAACCAAGTGTTCCCCATCCTCATCATGACCTCCATCCCCCATTCTTCCCATTCTCTCCATCCCCATCGCTCCAAACTCAGTGTCATTATTCAATACAATCTACAAGTCATCTTCACAATCACTATCACTATCAGACTCATCCAAATTCAGATCCCCACCATCCCTTTCTTGCAATCCACTGGACACACCACTCATATTCAACGATATAGCAGGGATCATAGTCAAACCTTCACCCCTTTCAAGAAACACCACATTCCCATTCCCATTCTCATTCGCACTGCTATTACTCTAATTTTTCTTCACCAAATCATCATTCTTCACCACAAAGTCCCCATTTTTATCATCCCTTTCCTCAACTACAATATATGTACCATCCTCGCCCATAAAACTTCCTCCCCCAAATCTTGTTCCATTCAATTCAACACCCTCACTTTTCTCCAAAACCCTCAATTTCGCCAAATCTAAATTCAATCTTTTTCCATCATCCCGACCTAAACCCTCAATTTCCCCCTCAAAATCAAATTCTTTAATTTTATCAACACTCTCTTCTACTTTCTGCTCCGTCAAAAAACTAACATTTTTGTTACTAACAATATGTTATTAGTTATATTTTCATTATTAATGATAATATTGCTATTAATTTGGTTGGTATCTGAAGTGGGAGCTGCATGAAGTACTTCTTCCTTCGCGGTGTTGAGATCGATGGGGCGGCGGACCTGCGGCGGATACGCTGATGTGAAGGTGGCGTTTTTATCGAAAAACTTGATGAAAGGGAGGAGTACGTCGGTGTAAATGTCGCCGAAATCATCTTCTTGAGAGAATATTGAAGCAGACGATTTTTGAAAGAATTATTACTCCTTAAAAAATTTAGTGGATAATTGGATTATTGGGTATGTGAACGGTTTTTCTTGAACATGCGGTCGAACTTTAAAAAAATTGATTAATAATTCTCATTAACCTATAAGAAATAATATAGTCATATGATATTTTGTTAGATTTGTCTCAATATATATTTTTGAACTATCAATATTTTATAATTTTTTCATATGTAGAATAGTAAATATTTATGTTTGAAATCGTGTTTTGTTAACCATGAAAAGTCAAAATGTACTAATCATTTAGGGACGGAGGGAGTATTAAGGTAAAGTATTTGATTGAATATTTAAAATAAAAATTGATATGAATTTTTGTTTACATATATAATATATCTACACTATATGTAACATACGAAGATCGGTAAACAGATTTGAACCCCACGGGTTGTCCCAGTGGTTAGGGTGTATGCATATTGCTCCAATTGGCATGGGTTCGAACCTCGCCAGCGGCAGTTTGGGAGTTTTATCTCAGGCTAAGTGCGCAGCGTAGACAGACCTCCATACACTCTGGTCTTGGGGATCATACCGTGATTTACTCCCTTTCAAGCTGTGAGTTCGGCGTGAGGGGGCGCTTAATGTGAGCGTAATCACATTTTGCTCCAATTAGATGAAATGTAAAGCCGAGAAACAAGTAACAATCCGGTAGTTTAGGCTGATAATTGATTTCTTTCTTTCTCCTATAAATTAACGATCAGATTATAATTATAATAATATTAAAAATAATAAATATGAAAATTCTTAACTAACAAAAAGTTTGACTAGTATAAGACAAATTATATCCAATAAATTTGAACCCACTATTTTTTAGGTAAAAATTCAATTAAGAAATAACTTTGTGAAGAAATTATTATCTAACTGAAATAAGAGAAACAATTATACATGACAAATAAATCAAGAGAGTAATACAACACTATATATTTCTTCTGGTGCAACAAGTAGGAAATATTAAGCTATTTAGATTTATCTTATTATATTAAAGAGCTATATAATAAAACATATTTGAATTCGTAACAAACATATAATTTATCTGAATGTATTAACTAATTCAATAACATGAAACGAATGGGGGAGGGGAAGAAGGGCCATGGCCCACCCTGAATTTGGAAGAAACAATATACTCCCTCCGTCCTTAAAAGATTGTCACATTTTGACTTTTGGTGGTCAACAAAACACGATTTAAAACATAAATATCTATTAGTTTACATGCGCAAAAATTATAAAAAAGTTAATATTTCAAAAATAAATATTGAGACGAATCTAACAAGGTCCCACAATACTATATTATTTCTTATCGTTTAATGGGAATTCATAATCAAATTTTGTAATCTTTGACTAACAAAAGTCAAAATGTGACAATCTTTTAGGGACGGAGGGAGTATTTAATAGAAGTAGTTTAAAGAAAAAAACAATTGTAGTGATTTAGTTGCCCTCCTTCCCCCTACTTATTCATAAGAAATGCCACGGTTCGAAATCTGGTAAGGGTCTTTTTGTTGTTGCTGCTGCAAGAACTACTCATACTTACTGGATATGATATCCAGAACTAATGGACCTATTGGTTATTAATTTAATAGGACTATTAATTAGATTTCTAAACTATTTAGACTTTCAAATCTAATCCTTATATTTATTTTAATTTTTATTTTCGTTATTTTCAGTTTTAACATATTTGATGGAATAATTGTTTATTATTAATGGAGCAATATTACATTGCTTAATTAATATAATTCTATTTATTGGATGTTAATCATTGATAATTGAAGTTTGATAGAGTATAATAGTTTTAATTTTAATTTTTAATATTTGATAGTATAATAGTTTTGGGTTTGTAACAGATTGAAAGTGTTTTAATTTTCATGTTATTAATATGCAGAATGTCAAACATAAAAAATCTCCACAATTAGTTCTTTTTTAAATAGCTACATCATTGCCTAATAATGTTTCAATTCCTACTGAAAAAATGAAGACATTAATTTGAAAAATGAAATTGGAGTTAGAAAATGAAGATATTAATATTGAAATAGCTAAATATATTTCTACAGATAGTATAATCAATGATTATGGTTGAGTAAAAGGTTGTAGAATACCTTTCAAATAAATTTTGTAATTTATTACGTCGTATTTTATTTAGCTACCTAATTATGTTTTTATTTCAACTTGTCTCCTTGAGTTTTCATCCTGCTTTCATCCCTGTTCAATATCAAAAAAAAGATTAATTACTCATAGTCTTAAATAGCGATATATTGCATTTTTGTTCAAGATAAAAATTACTCCCTCCATCCCTAAATGATAGACCCATTTACTTTTTCACGGTCTCCGAGACACAACTTAAAACGTAAATATTTTTAATTTTACATGTATAAAAATTATAAAAACTTGATATTTAAAAAATATATATTGAGACAAATCTAACAAGATCTCATATGACTATTTTATCTCTTATCGATTAATAACAATTTACGGTCAAAACTTTCAAAGTTTGACCCAAAATGTCAAAATGGGTCTATTAAATAGGGATGGAGGTAGTAGAATTTACGTCAAACATAAATAGCATGAGTCTACGATAGATACACGAGTGCAACTTCATAACACACAAAAGCGGTGTTTGCAATTCAAAAAATAGAGCTTGAAAATCTTACAGTGTGAATGTTTGAAACAAGTAGAGTAAATATGAAAATACCTTTTTTTAACAATAGCTAAACCGGATACATACAACTAGTCTATCAGATCATTGATAGAAAGAACTAGCGTCAAAGTTTAAACCGTTGATCTCTATCATTACCAATGAATATCTAATGAATGCATTAGATAGAATTCCATTCATTTACATTTTTAGTTATTGTGTGATATTCTTCACTCATTTCTTTTTATAAATTAGATTAGCTGTCGGGTGCACAGTCAATGCATGTGCGAATTAATATTTTATTTAGTTAATATTAATTTATTCAAACAATAATGGACACAATATATTTTTGGCACAATCATTGTTTGTACATCATATCAATTTTAATTTAATTTAAATTATGACGAAACTTATACATTATCTATAAAGGTAGAGTAATAGTAGAGTAGTAATAATTATTTTATACTAAATATTATAAAAATTAGGTTATGAGTAGTTACTTTTTAAGTGGGTCAATTTTATAGAAAGTGTGAGTGAATGCAAAATGTAAATTGAAATACTTCCACACCAAGATACCAATAGATAAATTGATAAGGTACAACCGAATCATTGGGAACGCCTTCAAAAAATTGTGCACAAACCCATTTACATGAATTTTCAAGTACAAATATTTCATGTTATCACCTATCTATCACTCCATCTTCTTTCACTATTTAGTTCTTTGTCTCTATTCAAAACATTGATCCCATCGATCTCATCTTTTCACTATAGATATAGATTTATCTTATTAAGAATATTTAATATAGTGTTATTAATTTTGTTCATTATCTATCCTATAATGTTGTTTTACACTACAAATGTTGTTTTAGTTTATTTAATCTTCTGTTCTTTAGTATAAGATAGAAATGGTACATTCTTTTAAAATTAAGATGGGTTGTGAATCAACCGTGAATTATTGGCGGAGAATAGATGCAAGTGTGTAATCAAGATGATTTCGGATTAATACTTCTTAATTGTAGTTGATATTTTTGCTTGAGAGTTATTTTCATTGTCAATAATTTTTCATGGGCAAACGTGAGGTAATGAAATCTGCAATGTGAATATATTATGAAAGGTTAATTCAAAGTTTGAACCAATACTTGAGAGTTATTATGACAATTTGAAAAGATGATAGTAATTTTAAACATTTATTACCACTAAGAACGAGAAGCCAAAATTTAAATATATCAAATCTATTATTCAATCAATAAACTCAACCGAAAGGTTAGTTAAAGCATTGTGAATGTTGAGAATAACCGGATGTAATTTATCTCAACAAGCAACAGTTGAAGCATTATGAATGTTGGTCATCTAATCAGCAAGTATCAAGTGGATAGCCTCATTGAGCATTTAGGCTTCACTAAATAAAGAAGTCATTCCCACATTATAGTATAGATTTACTTATATGAAAAATATAAAATTGGTATCACTTTTCTTTTTCTTTTTAAAATATTTTCATAATATTACTTTTGTAATTTTCTATAATGTACGTAAACAATAATTGATGATTAAAAATGTATCTTGAAAAGCGTGAAGTTTATTAGAAATAATGAAGGAGTAACTTTTAACCATAAATTGTTCTTCATTCCATATTTTAATTAATATAAAATTGATAAAATTGAAATTTTCTCATAATACTTGCATATATATTATATTTAGGGAGCAATAATCACAATAAGTTTGTGTTGACTTTACTTATGATTAGACTAGCCTATACGTGTTATTATTTGAACAATTAGCCAGAGATAATAATTAGTGATCTGAAGCTTATAATCGAATATGCTCAAAATATACGGCATATACCCAATTAAAATGTTAATAATGTACAATTGATTTCGATAATGAATCAGATCTCTGCAGTTATAGTAAGTATGTGACTTCATCCTCCAAACATTCTACTATAAAATATGTGAAGCTAGGGTTTATTGATCTCCATTACTAATTATAAAACTCCAAAGAATCTTTTATATTTCAATTTGCGAAATTCCAACAAGTAGGCAGGCATCTAATAATTATTTTTAAAATTAGAGTTTTTAATACAGTGGGTGTATGTTCCAGGTTAAAATTATATATACGAATTGAACATTAATTATTTGAAACAAATTATTTCGAATATGATTCATATATACTTCTTTTAATCTATTATGAACATAAACCTATCTAGTAAAGGCTTATCTATCTCATGCTGAATTATCTAATCGAGTATATCTACTAGTCTTGGTGATTTATTTGTGTATATTTCATTTTTGGTGTATAGAATAAATTGATGATGTAAATTCTAAATCTTGTAATAAGTTCACGGTAAAGTAAATATCAAATGGAAGTACTGTTAAGTGCTAACTAACTTCGATGCTCAAATTATTAGTCCAACATATCAACTTTTGCTTCCTCCATCTTTAAAATCCTGTTAAAGTTTAATGGTAAACTATTTAAATTTTGAAATCAAATATTTTCATATACATATACCTTATTATCGAGTCAGGAAAGATGGTTTTCCTGACAGTTATTGATTGACAACATGCATATTCTGGCGATTCCGATACGTACTGATTATGGATCCGGCTTGATCCAAATTACTTTTTTTACACTATTATTTGATGTACTGCAAACTCATGAAAATTTTATAAAATTACCATGAGTTTGAGGGAGGGTGTTAGGCTAATGGGCAAGTAACCCCATAAGCCTGCAGTGTTAGAATTAGGTTTAATGTTTACCTATAAATATTGATATCTCTATAATGTATTCAGAACAACAACAAGAATCATCAATAAAATATCTTCCTCCATATTTTGTGAATACTTTTAACAAAAAAACAAATTTTGAAATTTTCTAAAAGCATTACAAACCACTTTCCCTCCAAAACAACTTCCATACTAATTACGTTTTGACCAAAATTTTAGTTTAACTTCTAAAAGTTGAGCTTTATATATGAAGACCTCGAAGGAGTCAGACAAACTCAACTAAATCAGTTTTCATATTTTACATTTTTTTAACATATCTACATATGTTAATATGTTATGCTTGTTGGGATTTTATTCTGGCTTTGTTATCTAATCAAATCGGCTCAAGATGATATTTTGTACTATTTGATATCGTACAAAATAAAATATCTACCGAGAGTAGCAATGTATTTGGACATAAAACTACAACCAGTTATTAAGAACTTGCCTATAATCATTGGTTGCTAACTGGAGGTAGTATGTATGTTGTGTTTGGTGTTCAATTTATGTTGACTTTCTAATAACTTCCCTTATATGCTTGAGAACCAAATAAAGAGGAAATTGTGGATGTGATGTGAGAAAGTAGATTAATGTTGTTGTTTGGTCCTTAAAAGTTTAAGCGCTTCAAATAGTCTTCAAAATTGTATCAAAGTTACAGTTTAGTAGAAAAATTGACGGAGTCGTTAAACTTAACGGTATTTGTACAATTGTCTTCCACTAATGGTTCCTTTAAATTTTAACAACTAAAGTCATTTTTTGACTAAATTGCAATTTTTGTCCAATCTCGAGGTCAAATTTACAATTGTTAAATTTTTAAGAACCAAGTAATAACCTCGATCCACTATCTGAGACCATTTCTATAATTTACTCACCAAACAAAACCTAAGGGATTTCAATGGTACATGTACATACCTAAGTATAAGTAGTACCACATGGTCTTGACTCTTGATCTAGGAACGTGTACGAATAGTAGTTGTATACGGTAATACGGAGTACCCAATACCGAGTATTACATAAAGCGTATAGCTGCTGGTCGGGATTTATGCAAACAGACTTTGATCCCAAAATGTTGAAATTTCAAATGAATTTAGTATTTTCAACTTCAAAAAACAATGTCATTATGTGGTCGAGGATTTCATTTATGGAATCATGTATTGTTTTGTGTGTGAAACACCGAACATAGTGACGTCCTCCTTTTCATTATATTCTCCAATTGTTTGTTATACTAGTTATTTTATTATGCAATTTTTTTGTTATAATTGCTTTAAGATGATGATGAATGTACCTTTAAATTTTAATCATTTGGACGCTTTGACGAACTTACCAATGTTCATAATGGTTCAGTTGAACCACAAAAAATTATATTAGCTCATCAGTTGGTTAATAATGAACTTATATCAAATAAGAAGATGATGGTTGAAATCTCAATAGCTTTAAATTTATTAGAATTATTAAGGCTCTTTCTTATTACTTTAACTATGAAGTTTTTGCTATGCATGAATCAACTTGATTTCATCTTTCAAAAATGTTTATTCAAATATAATGCTTTTCATGAAAATTCTTAATTTACTGATTAAATATGATTGAAAAGTTTAATGTATATATTTCGAATCACCACTTTGATGCTAGATGGCTAGATCTGCCCATGTAACATGTTGCACAAACTAAGGAAAATAAAAAGTAGTTAAATCGTAAATATTAAAAATATAAATTGACAATTAACTAAAATTATATAATTGATTGATTGATCAATAAGTTCATAAAAAAACATTAAAAAAATATGTTGAAAATAAAAAATTTACAAGACAGCTATTGAATTAAGAACAAAAAGCTAAAAATAAAAAGACATCTAAAAAAGATTAAGGAAGTATAACAATATTATTGCACGATTCCATCTAATTTTTTAACCAGATTATTTATGGATCCATATCCCACAACATCGTCAATGATCTGAAGAAGTATTTTTAATGGCATGGAACTAATTTTTACTTACATGTGTGCTCATCATCGGTAATGGAGCATGATTAATTGCAACCATGCACAAATGTCGCGGAAATATATTAAGGAATTATTATGATTCCGATGGTAATAAATGCCTTGAATCAAGAGAAATTGTTTGGTCGTTTTATTGAAGATGTGTGTAGATACTTTCAACCTTTCATATTCCCTTTATTTTTTAATTGCCATTAAAAATCATTAAAATACTTGTTATTTGTAAAATTTTAATATTCACCTCTTTCCAATATCTAGGGCACATTTTAATTTTTGAGGTGGAACTCTCTAAAAACTTTAACCACAAGGTTTAGTTATAAGAAATAATGTGGTCAGGTGATATATATATTGTTAGATTTGATTCAATATATATTTTGAAAATATAAACTTTTATAATTTCTTTACTTATAGAGTTAAAGATATTTACGTGTTATGCCATTTCATGATGATTGTGAAAATTCAATGATTTTTAGTTTTTAATTTTTTCTTCGTCAAATGATATTATACTGAAAAGAATTGTGTTGTAAAGTGGCACAAATGAAACAATCGAGAATGATGGGATGGATATTAAAAATACTATAATTAGCTAGAGATCCATATGTTAAGGTGATTCTGTTGAACCGATTGGATCATTTATACCAAATTATAGTAACTAAAAAATATAACGCACCAATAGGTGGTTGCCATATATGTAGACTATGATAAATCGTGAGTTTATAACAATAGGGTACGCTATTTGATTAATAAGAAATGTTCGAAAATCTGAAACATTATGGAATGCCAATTGCATATCGTAAAATTAGTGGAAGTTGAATCATGTAGTCGAAGACCAGTTACTTGAATCAAGCCTCAAATTTAATTCCAGTTCGTAATTTTGTATTATCAGACTTATTATTACCAACCATATAGTCGAAGTTGTTACAAATGCCGGTAATTTAGCTATGGTGAGTTCAATTTAACGAGGTATACCATATACGTAAGTTGTTTGCCACAATTTTAGGAATTAATCAATTGTTTAACATGTGAGTTCTACTCATTAAAATATATCATAACTAACATATAGAATTATTTATACTATATATAATGTCTAAGCCAAAAAATGTCACATAACAATTAAGTAACTACACCACTTCTTTATTCAAAAAAGGAAATAAGAAATAAAAGTTTCCACTACCTAATATTATTTCAATTGTCACTACTTGTTAAAATACATTTTAATGTGTAAATAAATATAAATAGTACTCCCTCCGTCCCTCAAGGCTCAAAGATTGTCACATTTTGACTTTTGTTACTCAAACATTACAAAATTTGATCATGAATTCCCATTAAACGATAAGAAATAATATAGTCTTGTGGTACCTTGTTAGATTCGTCTTAATATATATTTTTTGAAATATTAACTTTTTATAACTTTTTCGCATGTAGAATAATAGATATTTATGTTTTAAATTGTGTTTTATTGACCACCAAAAGTCAAAATGTGACTATCTCTTAGGGACGGAGGGAGTATTTCTTAACATATTTTATAATTATGAAGAGATTTAATATATGTAATTATTATGAACACAGTTTAGAGTGTGCACAAATATCTAAGTAGTTCATTTCTAACCGTGAAAGGAAAAAAAAATTATTTTTCATTCCAAAACAAGTATATAGCTAGACCACGTGTCAATGACTTGTAATAGTCTTATGACATTTGACTCAAGCTTCCAACTAAGAGGTGTTAGCTTTAACTTTTATTGGATACAATTGTCTCATTATCATTTTTCAATGTACTTTTTAATTAATTTCTCTTATGAATTTATCAACAAATCAATTAAGTATATATATAGTTTCAATTGATTTTCATTTCATTTTTAATATACTTTTTTTTACTTATTATTTCTATTTTTCTTAATCAATATATGTACAAATAACGAAAAAAATAACTAAAACAGAACAAAGAGAATACTACTCCTATTGTACTCATACTTTGGTCGCTGATTTGCAAAAACCAAAAACAAATAGACCACTTGCACATATATGCAAGCCCTAATTAGAATACCCTAAAATTCCTAATAAATAAATAAATTAACATTCCTAAGTAGTGAGGTTTCTCTATTTGGTTATATATTCCCTAACTCGAAGCACAACACACAACATGATTCCTGAATCCTCTCAATCTGTTTCAATATCCTCTTTCCCCACTATAAAAGACTCCTACTAATCCATCTTTTTCTTCCATCATCAATTTATCATCTCACTTAGCTTGTTCAAACTATCTTTGAACAACTAGAAATAATAATGCAACCTAGTAGTAATATGAATACCACCCAAGAAATGAACACTTTCTTAAGCCATCAACAATTCCAGTTGCCTTTTGATCCAACTTCATCTCATGATGATTTCCTCGAACAAATGCTTTCTTCAATTAACGCCCCCTCTTCACCTTGGCCTGACCTTTCTGATGAACATCATCACTACCACTTTGATGCTGACCAATCACAATTAGCTACTAAGTTTCGTAACCACCAGATCAATGCTACGGGTGCTGCTAAAGCTTTGATGCTCCAGCACCAACGTCTCCGCCCACCGCCACCGCCAATCACACTTGCTGACGTTGACCAAAACGCTGCCTTTGATGGATCATCCTCCACCTTTAAATCCACTACTCTTGTATGCATTTCGGTGTTGTTACTTCAAATTCATTATATAGTCATTTATTTTAATAATTGTTTTTGCTTTTTACTAATAATTCTAATCATCAATTACTTAATTTTTTTAATATAATTAAATTTTATAAGATTAGATTTTTATTTAAAGTTGCTCTATACTCCCTCTCATCCAAAATAATTGTTGTTTAATTTGTTTTTTTCGAATCTAAACTTTGACCATCAATTACTAGATTATTACTTATTGTAAAACATATAAAATTTGTGTAGTTGATTCCTCTTTAAAGTACTTTCATAAAATTAGTTTTTTCAATTTTTTTAATAATATATAATTAAAAACTAATTGAAGGTCAGATTTTTATATGGAAATGTAAAAAAGACAATTATTTCGGATCGGAATGAGTAACATTAAATTTTATAATACTCAATATTATTTTTATATTTATAACTAAAAATCAATTGATATTCTAAGTGTACTTTAATAAATAAAAGATGA
Organism: Echium plantagineum; assembly: GCA_003412495.2. Classification (NCBI taxonomy): domain Eukaryota; kingdom Viridiplantae; phylum Streptophyta; class Magnoliopsida; order Boraginales; family Boraginaceae; genus Echium; species Echium plantagineum. The sequence goes on along the minus strand of CM016563.1, from coordinate 5,087,189 downwards.
ATGAAACTAAATTTGAATCAGTATGATTGTTGTTGTTGTACATGTAAGTATTGTCGGCTACATTTAATGTCTTAATTGGTGAGGATAAATGATTTTAGCGTTTTAATGGAACATTAAATGCAGGCAAACGACAGTTCTGTTCAACCTATTTTCAATGGATTCGGAGGATCACTTAGTCAAATTGCTAATCAACCTCAACATTTTAATACTCTTCAGGTAACCTTACTAGTTATTTATATACACTCCATATTAATTGCTCCACATGCTTTTGCTTCTAGGGTTCCATAATTAATGCTCAAATTTATATAAGCAGGCACAAAATTTAGGATCCACGGCATCGGCGGCCACCATGACCCAGGGGCCGCCACCAAGTGGATCCACTGGAGCTGGTGGAGGTTCCGGTGCGCCTACTCAGCCACGGCAACAGAGAGTCAGGGCACGCAGGGGTCAAGCCACTGACCCTCATAGCATAGCTGAACGAGTACGTTTGGTGTACAAATTTAAATTCATCATTTCGTTATAGTTTTTATTACGGGACATCTACTAACTTTAAGTCATGTTATTAAAGATTCTAACAAAATTGTATTTGTAAATGTATATTTCTAAAATATATAGTATAATACTAATATCAATTTTGTATTTATTAGAATATGGAATAATTAATAATTTATGGTAAATACTCTATTAAATTTTACCGGTTTGTATTTTCTTAGAGCACTCACATCAGTCCACCTAAAAGTTATTATAGGGGCTGAAAAAATTAAAAATTTGAAAAAACTTACTTTATCAGTTCACCTATAAATGGTTGAGTCCCTAAAATAATTTACACACACTCTCAAATTGTGTAAATTTTCACAGTGTGTATATTGCGGTTACCAAATTTTTATTTCTATTTTTTCAATGTGAGTGAATAACAGGAAAGCTGCTAAAGTTTACATGTGAAAAATGAACCCCAAAAATAGAAAAATGGCGGTTAAAAGTGTATTTTAAAGGAAATTTTAAGGAGATTGATGTGAGTGCTCTTAATTTTAGTTTTTTGGTATGTTGGTTTAATTTGATTTTCTTGATCAAATGTGAGCAGTTACGCAGAGAGAGAATCGCTGAGAGAATGAAGGCTCTTCAAGAGTTAGTTCCCAACGCCAATAAGGTATGCGTTTAATTCTTTTAATTACTGAAATTCGTTTAATTTTAAGACGATTATAACACTTATTTATAATATGACATTTTAAAAGAAATGAATAAAATAATTTGATATTAGACTAGTGATAAAGATGAAATGCATTATATGTTTTGGCTAATGAGCATATGGAATGACAGACGGACAAGGCTTCAATGTTGGACGAGATCATCGACTATGTCAAATTCCTTCAGCTTCAAGTCAAGGTACAAATTACAATCATCTCCTCCTTCTTACTCTATTTTTGACATATTAATTGTTAATTTGATATAATAAGTAAAAGTGATCGATTTCAGATTTGATCTTATTAATATGTTATAATAATGTTAACTTCAGAGATTTAGTCTTTAATAATAATATGTACAAACTATATAATACTTTAATCTACAAATGAATGGACCGCTAACTATTCATATGGACCATGTAACTCACATGATATAGTTTAGACTAAAATAACTAGTTATTGAGCCGATTTCAATAATTTAATTAGTCTGCTCTTTATTTTACAATTAAAGGGATGAGTAGTAATTTACTACTAATAGCTAACAGATGCGTTTGTATAGCTAATTACGTTCTCTACTATTACTAGCCTAATAAGCTCCCTGTAAGATTTGATCATTTGTATGTTTTTGGCCTTAATAATTTTGCAATGTGATCAGGTTCTGAGTATGAGTAGATTGGGTGGTGCTGGAGCTGTTGCACCCCCACTTGGTGATATATCTTCTCAGGTATATTATCCCTCTAATTTCCGATTCATATATACAAATTAATCTCCGATACTCCAACTCTGATCTATTCTTGTATATGTGACGGTTTCACGATTTTTATGTAACGTAAAACATAAATAATACACAACGTAGCAAAAGCTTAAGCTTGCTTTAAAAAGCAATCGCTAAAAGAAGATATAGAAAAGAAGAAATGTCAATTGTATTAGCAGTAAAAAGACACTTAAATAATTTCCTCAAGACAAACCAAACATTCCAACCCCAAAAGATTGTTCCTAGATGACAAAAAATAAAGTAACACGCGTGCCTATCTTTCAAGATTCCTTTATTTCCTCAAATTCTTCCCCTCCCTTTCCACCAATAATCTCAATCCCTTTTTGTTGTCCAATTTCACTTTTTCTATGATGCATTTTGTTTTTTCTCAACTCGACTTTATCACGTTTAATTTATTGTTTTCCGTTTGTTTGTTCGTTTAAAAGGCTCGTGGTGATGGTGGGAGAACTAACAACGGGACACAAACGGCGTCGCCATCGAACAACGACAAAACCTCGACGATAACAGAGCATCAAGTGGCTAAGTTGATGGAACAAGATATGGGGTCAGCCATGCAATACCTTCAGGGGAAAGGTCTTTGCCTCATGCCCATTTCTTTGGCCACTGCTATTTCCACCGCCACGTGTCATTCATCCAGGAACCCACTGCTTGGATCCAACGGTGGACCTTCTTCTCCTAACGAATCAGCCAGCGTGGCTAACGGCAATGGTGAAGCTTCCGTCAAAGAGGACGCTTCTGTTTCCAAATCTTGATCAAGGAGTTGACTATGGTTTATTACTAACCAGCCTCTTTAACCAGAGTATAAAATCAAAAATACTTCCTTGTACAATCACTTTCCATTACTACCCGCCACCTTCATACCCCATTATTGTCAATTTTATATATTCTTATTGTTTTTATTATGGTAATTTGCATGAAGAATTAAGTCAAGTTCATAATAGTACATTCAAACGACTAAGCCAAACAACTATATTTATAGTCAGCAAACTTTAAGATGGAACACTCAAACTTCAAAGTGATGAATTATTTTCCATTTTGATAAAATAAATATACAAGTTATTGTTTAAAATAACAACAAATTGTACATGTGTTTACTTCTTCTAACACTTCTTCATCATCACATCATTAATTATTGTAATACTGGACGTCGGTCCCCAGCAGTGACTCGCCCTTTGCATTGGATCCACCCCGAACTGACACATTAGTGAAATAAATATCAAACTCATAAATTTGCGATCACCACCAACTCGACCATGCAGTCCACATCCCCTCTAAGTTGAAGCCATGCCCATGTGGTAGGGCATTGCATATAAGATATTTACAGATGAGGAGATAGATGTTACGGAAGTAGGATCTAGCAAATACTACATGCATATTAGGTTGTTATATGTGATGAAGATCGATCTATACTTATACAGCCTCTCAAAGACAAAAAAAGTCAAAACCTAGCCAACTACGAAATTGTGTTTTAGAATCTATTGATTCTGTAGGTCCAATAATTACAATTTTTAAATCCAATCCATTATTAATCGTAAAACTAGGAGATGAAATTATTAGAAGAATGAAAGGTGTCAGATGGACGACTGATCTTATAAATTACTATAATGATAATGAAGATAAAGAAATTTGGTTTAGTTGGTAGGTGACACTGTTACATCATTCGGCATGTGTGCACTTATTAGATTCCTATAAATTAACATTACCTAATTACTTATTATAAGTGTACATGTTATTCATCATACTAAATTATTTATTCAATAATACTTTACTTGTTATTCATTTCGAGATATTCCACAACTATTAAATAGCATAACTCAATTGATAAAATCTATAGTATTAAGTACTAATAATCATGAACCGGACCGAAGGAATGGGGCTTGTACCCCTAGATTTTTGTGGATTAAGATATGAATCGTCAATTTTGTATGTAAACCAACAGTATCTCTGGTGGAGTTGGCAAAGCTAGTGACATTCGATTTAATTGACCAGGGCATGAAAGTTGAAGTTAATTATATTTGTAGATCACCGCTCTGACATATGGGAGTGTGAGTATGAGTTCAAATTTCATAAGTAACGAATTTTGTGTTGAACTAATTGATGAAGAAAGGTCTACCTAATTATACTAGATGACTTTCATCCATTATACAAAAATCATTTTCCAGCTGGAATGAAGAATAATTCATTTTAATACAAAAGTGTTACTTATTTCCTTGGCAACAAAATTTTGAATATTTGATCTCCTCGTGATGCACAGTAGTTATTGAATATTCTAAAGAAGTTGAAAGTACAAGCTAGATGATTGAATAATGAAAGCAGCTGAGACTTGAGGTGGGGATAACTTAGCCTAATCATTATTAAATGGCCAATAATTGACAATTAATAAAGTTGTAACATTTATGAAGTGGTGAGTAAAAATATAACGCACTGTACTAATGTCGGATCTAAGTGTAGTAATTAGATGAATTAAATGGGAGAGTTCATAATTTCGAACATCCCAAATCACGCATTTAAAGAAGAAATTAAAGCATGAGATAATGTTAAGATTTTGATATAAATGCAGTGTGCGGAAAACAGAGAAGAAGAAGATAGAGAGTGACGTTGTCTTTTGGGGCATGGCAGAAACCAAGGGGGGTGGGGGGTGGGGGGGGGGGGGGGGGGGGGGGGGCTATAGTTTGGTTGATTGATCTCTTTCACACTCACAACTCACATCATCACATCTACTTAATATTATTCCAAGATTCCCTCACTCTTCTCAACTGCAAAAGGATGGCCATTTTCTTTTTTAATCATTCTCCACTCATAACTCATTTTGCTTATTTTAATGTTATTGCAGAGATTAGAATTAGACAAGACATTATGGTGTTAAGATTTCATCACCAAACCACCAATTACATAATAGTGCAACAAATTAATATACTCCATTGATTTTATTTTTCCTTCTAAAACAAATTAATTTTACATAATATTGAATACAAATTAGAATTTATTTTATAAACATAATTTTTCTTTCCTTTTTCTAACTTAATTGGTAAAATGAGAAGAGATTGCTACTTAAGAAAAAACTCCTTGAATAAAAAGATGAGGTAATATCTTATAGACTTGAGTTTTCATGTTGAAACTTAATTTTTAATCCAATTAGTGAGATAATAATTGTTGAAATGGTCTCAAATAATATGTGTAAGTTGAACTTTAGTTCATCTAAATGTCACAGACTGAAATACACATATTCGGCCAATATCAAGAACCATTAACACATACCGTGTATTTTACAGGGATTAAAATGCAACTTACACCTTTTTGAGGTTGGTGGCGAATGGTATTTGGGGATAAATGATTTGATTACTTTAAACAATTGCTTCAAATAATTGGGCTGATAGTGATTTGGGGGTAGGGAGGTAATCGGTGATGAGCTGGTGGTGGTCGGAGCTGGAGGCAGTAGTCGATTTAGATGGTGATCAGTAGGTTGATAACGATTCAGGGGGAGGGTTAAGGGTACGCGGTTACCATTGTAGATTAATTACGAGATGTTTAGGGCTGACGAATGATTCACTTATACATCTTTTCATTTAGCGTCGTTCATGAGTTAGTTAGATGGCGGTACACGGGAGCGCCGTCTAAGTGACCTTTAAACAACGTTTTTTATATGCAATGTCTAAGGCTATTTTGTACTAGTGATATTAATAGGTTATCCATAGCAATGGATAAATCTAGAGTTAACTAATTGATAGAAAATTCTTGAAATGGTCCCAAAATTGATGAAATGGTCTCAAATAATGGTCCCAAAATATGGAGTGAACTAATTGAGAAATCATTGATGAAATGGTCTCAAATAATTCGTTAAAATTTAACATCTCCACTAAAAAAGAGATTAAATAACTGCACATTTTACGTCAATATTATGGATTATTTTTGCATACCATATATTTATTAGGACTAAAGTAGTGCAATTTGTACATATTATCTAAAATCATTTTAAAAACTTTGTTGATATATGATAAATTTAGAAACGCACATCCATAAGGATATATGTTTTTTGTTATAATCTTTATATACATGGTAATAAAAAATGCAATACATATCTCATTAATTCAACTTATAAATATCGTAACCTTTCATATGAGGCATAACATGGATACTGAATAGTCAAGCTCAAGCATGTTTGTTAATGATTATATTTTGGGCACCAGAATTGTACATGCATTTAGTGTGACGTAGTTTATCAAGTTTATGGCTGCACGTCGCCTATTTTTATGATTATACTATCTTATATACGAATACTCATATATAGACTATATACATTATGTAGTTTTCAGAGTATACTAGAAATCAATCAGAGTATATATTAAGAAAACTCCCAATCTCACCATATTATTATGCTACTTGCTCATTCAAATAAATATATATTCCCTCCGTCCCTAAAAAATGATCACATTTTAATTTTTGATGGTCAATAAAATACAATTTAAAACATAAATATCTATTATTTTATATGTGAAAAAATTATAAAAAGTTAATATTTCAAAAATATATATTGAGATAGACGAATCTAACAAGGTCTCACAAGACTATATTATAGTTTAATGAGAATTCATGATCAAATTTTGTAATGTTTGATTGACAAAAGTCAAAATGTGACAATTTTTTAGGGACGGAGGGAGTATTAATATTATTATAGGAAAGTATAATCCTTGGGGATGGCTAACAGAAAACGCGTTGATATTTATGTAGCAGTCTCTTTCATTCCAACTACTTCGGATTGCACCCCAATTTGTTTACGCAACATGGTCTACTCATTTTTCTACCGATTTAACTAATTCATTAGTGAAAATGGACATGTTCCAATTCTCTTATAAACATGGCTAAAATAGAATTAATTGGCAGGATTATTATTCTAGAATGATCCAATCCTAATATATAGACCATTAGGTTTTTTAAATTTCCCAAATCAATTTTATGGAGTTATATAAAAGGTGGTGATTGATTATTACTGTAGTTAATTAAACAAAGAAGAAAAATAAAAGCGTCTCTAACTAGGTTTCTTTTATCTTGAAACAAACAAAATGATTGAAGGCAATAGATTTGCCGGAGCATCAAGTGTTAGCGACAAAAACTTAGGTTTAAGTAATTTGAAAAGTAGAGAGGTATTTAGTAGGTAGTCGACATCATAGTATCTTATCTTATACTCTGGGCTACTTAAACACGGCTTTGACCTACTAAACGACAATTCTTACATCAAATGTCAACCTCAAACGCCACACGATGCAATTTCAAATTACATAAATTGTCATAATCAACAACTTAACTTGCGTCCCAACTACTACGTCCTAGTATTTTTAATCCTTCAGTTGGTGTTAACTGTTAACTTTATTATGTTACGTATCTCGATGAACACGTAAATGATAAAATGTGTTAAAAAAACTGTTTCGATTCGGTTTTTGGGGTGGGACGTTACAATCCCAAATAATAAAATACTTTGGACACTTGATGCCAAACATTATGTTATAAGTACCAAGTTTATTTCTTTTGTTTTATAAATTAATTTGAAAGTGAAATTTGTAATTGCTAAGAGTATGTGGGGTTTCACTCTAAGATTAATTTACAATAGAGGGAGTAGTTCAAGATCTTATATATAAACTCCGGAGGACATCGATATCCGATGTGCATCTTAACCGTAAATGACTACTATCATATCATATGTGAGGCCTACGATGGGCCGTGCTTAAGCTGTATCAACTTGAAGCCTTTATGTACCGCCCGGGGGCCGGGGCTTACAATAACACTACACTACACTACCACAATACGAAGTCCGCAAATTAATGTGACTATGTGAGATCATAGGTGGGGGCCGGGGGGCATGAGACCATGGCTCACGGGGGTCAACTCTTGAAGGCTGAACCACAAATTAGTTGATGAAATCGATTAGCCCAATTTCAAAGGTTATAGACTTGTAGAGTTGTAGTCTTGTAGATAGAAATTAGAATAGGGATCTTAGTGGGCTCACGGGTTCGGGCTCCAGCATTGCGAAGTTACGGACATTTCTATTATTAATGGTTGATGGTTCATTAGTCACCACACATACATGGATATTTTATCAATTTAAGATATTGTCTTCTTCGTTTGTTACGTTGTAGTTAATATGTACCATTTTATTAAAAATATATCAATTATTCAATCTTATTCTTGCATTTTAGAAAATCTATACCAATTTATTTGACTAATTTTGGTAATTGGTATACAAACTAAGTAGGTACATAGAATAGTTTTGGTACGTTTTTTTTTGAAGATTTTATTTTGTACCATCTTATAATGATGTATTTTAGTAATATATACCATCTTTATATTAAAATAAATTGTATATATTGATTAATGAACGAAATAAACCGTATGCGTTCTCAAGCGAAGCCCAAGGCTCTACAACGCCACCAACATTGGTGTTCAATATGTCCCCCTCACCCTCCACCTAGTGCTGCAAATTACCTGGGTGCGAGCAAATATCGGGTTACCGAATCGGATTTGAGCTAAATCAAGTCAGATAATTACCCAGAACTGTTGAGTCGGGTGGAAAATATGTTACACGAGTATCATCAATCGATAATCGATAAGGATATAAGCGGCTAGTTGAGATGGCTTTTTCAAGTCGGGCGATAAGGGGTTGCTGGGCTACTCGAGTAGTATATCAAGCGATCCTGAATTTCCTCAATAAACTATCGAGGCGGGCGACCGAACGAATTCCGAATACCGAGTCCATTAGTACCCCACCCAATCCTCCCCTCCCCCAAATTTATAATTAGAGTATTATCACTTGTCTGACTCCTCTTGTAGTGCGTATAGTTCTTTCTTGAATTTCGAAGTATAGGTTATTGATCATGCTTCTGCATTTTCCAATTGCTAGTCATCATGTGTTTAGCTTTAGTTGTATATTGCATTTGTTTCACTATTGCTAGTCATCATGTGTTTAGCTTTAGTTGTATCAAGTAAATTGGAGATGACTAATGATTATAATTATATTATGATTACTTATAATTTGAATGTAAAAATTTGAACAATTTCTTATAATGTAATGTTGATTTTGATAGTAGTATATATATTCAATCGAATAAAACCAAATAATATAACCATACTAAAGTAAATGATGAACCGAACATTTCTGGGGATTCACTTTTGTTATGATCGCATACAACGATTCTTGTCAAGCACAAAATGCCAAACTAGTAATAACCAAAAGCAACTTATGTCACCACGCACCGATAAGTGTTCTTCAGTTCTCTTTTTTTTCTCTTGTGTTTCCTCATTATAACTTAAAATGTAAATTAATAGGTTACAAAACAAGTTGTAGCCAAAAGTAGCATTGTTCACATGCTACCCATTTACCATTTCTTATCATCCATTTCTATCCAACCAAATAATGTCCTTTATGGTACGGCATTACATTATTAGCTTCAACTCCAACTATCGTATTAACTAGTGCAATAGTACGAGTTAATTGTTAAAATAATCCCAGTAAATAGGAGTCTGGTGTTTTTTGATCTCCGAAAGTGGCACTGTTGTGGAAATGATCCCCGAAAGTGTGTATGTTAGTGCAATTTGGTTCCCATTCCGTTAGTTCCGTTAAATTTAAGCGTGAATAATATTTTTGGGGCAAAAACGAATTTTTTTATAACTTAATAGCCCCATTTGGGGCACAAAATCTAAATAACAAAAAGTTAAAGGCAAAAAGTAACAATTAAATACATTAAAATTAAGAAATTAATTCAGTTTAATCATTTCCGTATCCTCAAACGCTCTTCTAACACTCTAAAACAACTGAAAAGAATTCTCCAACATCGATTAAGTTATAATTTTTTTTTATTTTTGCCTCAAAAATTGCTATTCATGCGTGCACCAGAACCCTATTTACTGGGACCATTTCGACAATAAGTGAATATGTGACTATAAGGTTATTTTCAATTATCAAGCCTCTCAGACATGTCTTGTCTAATGTCAATTCACACATTATGAATATTGGTTGCGAATCTCCCGTTACAAAGTGCGTATATTGAAACATGTGGTGAAACCATATTATGATTATAATGAGATTAAATGATGAGATTACTAAGTGCGTATATTGCACAAGTTGAAACCGACAATCTGGAGGCGATAGGTAGATGGGGAAGGAATTGATTTATGCGTCCCTCTATCTGTCTATCTATCTCCTACTTACTCCTAATTTAGCATTGCGGCCATCGACCCTACTGCATTTATTCTCTTCCAACTGCATGAAGAAGCTAGCAGAGATGGTTGCCTTGCCTCTTCACACAAAACTCAACCATCACATGAAACTCGATCTTATAAAAATAGAAAGACCAACAACCAAGAAACAACAACTCATATAAACGAAACCCTAACAGATTAAATGCTTCTTATCAAATCAACTTCTGATGTGGTCCCGATGTGGGATGTGCGTCTTAACAGAAATCATATTAGATCTGGCCAATTTTGAGTTGTATAAACTTAATGAAAACAAAGGAGGGAACAATGTGCATAAAATCTAGGTCACAAACTGTCGGGTCGAGATATGGGGAAGTTGGTGCGATGAGGAAGGGGGTAGAAAGACTGACAGAAGAGAGTGAGCATACGCAGGCATTTGTATATCAAGTATATGCATTTGTTGAATGTGAATGAGAATGTGAATGTGAATGTTGATGATCAGAAACTTCATCACTTGCGTGTGCTCACTACTCTTCTTGTCAGCTTCCACATTTTGCCCCCTCTTCATTGCTTTGCCTTGCCTCCTTTAATCACCAAGACTCAATTTTTCTGGGTTTTAGTTAAGGCCTTGCATACGTCATATTGTTGGTGCTAATTTCTTGAAAAGATATGAATGTTTTTTAAATTTTTTGATTGTGGGTTTTGTTCTACTAAAGCATATATTGCATACATACTTGTTGCATTGGTGAATTTATTAAAAATAATTAAGTATATATATATATATAGATTATAGTGTAGTATGTATCTCAAGATTGCAAAAGACTGAATTTTTATTGCAATTCTTGAAAAAGTATGTATGTGTCACACTGAGACACTGCCCACACTCATACCCATAGCAGCAAAGGAGGACACCTGCCACACAGCACACCACACAATATTCAATACTACTTATTAATTTCAATTTAATTATATGATTAAGTTTTTATTTGTAAACATTGTTGGGATATTAAGTTGCAGAAAATAGTGTTTTTTGAGTATTATTTCAAGGTATAAAAAGTACTTAAAAAACTGGAAATGGAATTGAAGAAGACGAAGTTGAAAGGTACACCTACTATCTCATTATTGTTCTGTCTTTTATTCTATTTTCCTTTACATCAAACTACCACAATTAGTACTATTACATCCATTCTCAGAGGACTGTACTATTTTTTGTACCTTTTTACCTTATTTTGCTCCCTTTCTTTAATAATTTATGGAATCACTATTGTTTTATCATTATTATGTTGCCTGAATCACTAATTTTTTAGTGAGAATTTAATTTCAAGATTTGGGTATGGACTATGGAGTTACTGAGGTTCCTTATAATTTTGAACTGAAAAATACTGTAATTAATGCTGATTTGGGGTATTTAAGAATTTCTGCTAGTTTTAAGCTGCCAGATGCTTTATTACATGTACAAGATGTTGATTTTATGAGTTGTGATTATGGTGGGGAAACAAGAGAGTATGGAAGATGGATGAATTTTGGGAAGAAGTTTGTGTTTCCCCCCCCCCCCCCCCCCCCTTAAAAGATTCAATTTTTTAGGTGTGAATTCATAAATGATTTTACCTCCACGACGCCTTTTTCTATATTTGCATGATCTAGCAAATGCTTAAATTGTCTGCGTATTGATTTGTCAATAATCTCCAGCGGCAACATTGCTTCGGGTAGGGGGCAATCGTCTTCCTTTGTGGAAAATTAAGAGAGCAGGTAAGGATATTAAAATGGTCTATCTACTTCATAATAAGTTAATAACAGACTAGTGTATTATTATCTGTTGCTGTTTCTGAAACAATGTTGTTATTAGTGCAGCTGATACGAATTAAGTACATTTTGTAATTCATTCATATCACTACGATATTACAATGGATTATTGATATAACATGGCATTACATCATCAACCTAATTTAGGTACGATTGGAATGGAGGCTTTGGTTTTATCGTGTCACCTACAGTATAAAGCAAAAGATTCAACAGGATTTCCAGTAAGTTCCATTACATGATGGTGTCTTATTCAAGATTTTGATTGTCGAATTCCAGAACAAGAGTAAAAATCGGTGTGATATATTATTGTAGATTATAGATAAGGATGCAAGTCTTAAGGTTAGATCATTCTATCTAAAGAATTTCTTTGTCCAACTATGACTGGTATGAGTCTATGACTATGGCGTTTCTGTTCTTAAAGTTGGCCAAAACCAATTCAAGTCAATATATTGTGAAAGGGGGTATATGTTTCCAAAACACCAATTTACTGAACGAATGTTTCATGCGTTGGGGTTTTCTTTTTCCAAAAAAAACAATAGCCAACGTATGAAACATGCGTTTGGTAATGGTATCGAACGTAAGCCATGGAAATAAGAGCAGTGGAAATATGATTTACAATTGTGAAAGCTCCATAGTATGATTCCTTGTTTTGTGAGACAACCAATATACTAATAAAATCTGTTAGAAACAAACAGTTAGGAGTACATAACTTTGAAGATCTGCTATACATATAGATGTCCGTAATTTAAGAGAAGTTTGGCCAAAATCCTAAAATTGCCTCCCTTGCTATCATTATTTGGACTTTTGGATAATATAGTTGTGAACAATTAGTAGGTTCAACAACAAATATGCATTTTTTATATAAAAAGAACTAGCTTATTTCCACTAGCTTGACTTCTAAATTTGCTGCATTGTGCATCATTTTGTAATATTATTTCCTTTTGAACAGGTTACACTAGCTAGTATCAACTGTGTTCAAGGAGTGTTATGACTTATGATTAACTAAAGCTCACATGTGCCCTATATGTCCATGATTCATACAATAGGCGATTCATTATGGTGTCACCAGTCTTGAGATAATGCTTCATGTATTAGCTATCACTAAGCTTTCAAATATTTTCTACAATGAGGCTTTCATGTTGACATATTATTTTCTTAACTAGTACTCCGTATGTTCTTAAGATCAAAAAGTTGTTCCTACCTCTCGCTCCCACTCTCCAAAAGAGGAGGCAATATAATTTAAATGGCCCCGATAGACTAATTAATGGAATTGATGGCAAAGATGCATGCCAGTTAACATTACATCCTGGAATGTTAATTATGACTTTTTTTGTTCGGTTGTAATACTTTATGTTTTTCATTTTAATAAATTCTAGTATGCAAAACTGCCAAAAAGCAAAAATCTAATTTTAAAGACTTAGACGCGATACTGGCTGATATAATATCGTACAGATTGTAATTAAGTTGTTGTGGCCTTGCATGAATTAATATGTATTGTGCTAGTCTTAATGTAGCATCTTTACTTTGATTCCTAAACCAGTAAGCCTATATGGTGTTGGTTCAGTAGTTACCCTTTCTTCTAAAAAAATTCATAGTGAATTAATTTTATTACAACGAAATTAATAGTTAAAATGCGACTCATAATTTTGTTCCTCTGTAGGGCATGCTGAATTCATTCTCTTGATTGTACATATTGGTGTGCTGTATCATTTTCTAGCTTCTTACTTCTTTTCCAATAATAAAAATATATTTTAAATGTGAACTATTTCATTAGTTTCGCAATGTTCAGTTCCTGGAAGTATCATTTACAAGTGATGAAGCAAGGTGTCCTCCTAAATATATATTAGATTGGTCTAATATATACTGGCTTTGGCTGCATTGACGAAAAAATCCATCAATTCTTGTAAGTACCTTTTGATATCTAGTTTCATCACTTACTGATATCAATTTTTATGAGGACACTAGGGTTGACTATTTTTTTTTGAACAAATTAAAATTCAGTTGTGACTTTAAAGGACCATGTTAGCTTTCTGATCTTCCTACAATGTATTAGCTGTATACTTATATTACCAGTTCAAGTAGTACTCCTCATTGATATAATTTCAATAAATTAAGTCATTGATATAGCTAATATGAAAACAGAAATGGAAATGTTAATCCTGCAATTATATGTGACCTAGAAACTATTATGGAAAACCACAGTTATACGACCTTTGCATTGTTTTGGATAAAGATGACAACAAATGGTAGTACTTAGTGATGTTTTATTTGAGAACTTCTGATTTTTAATTAAGTATGATGAGCAAAACTATTTAGTTACGTTATCGTTATGGGTTTCACTAATCTCTAAGAATATGTGATGTGTTGACTACAAAGGTGCTTGTTACTTTGTTCATCAGGTTAGTTAGGCAACTTAATATACTTGCAAATAGAAATGAACACCGGTCGTATCTTAAGCAAAAAAATACTAATTAATAGGTTCTTTAGTGTTCATCATATTTGCCGAAGGGCTGTATGAATTCTTTTGGTACTAAGTGTAGTTCCTCTTATTTGATGATCAACAAATGTTATCATGCTACATTTTATTGTTCAACTAATATTACTATATATTACAATCTTGTTGACCATTTGTAGTTTTGGTACATTTTATAGCTAGTAGCTGTGGCCTTGTTTTACCAAAATTTATGTTTAGGAGGGAGTGAAGTTTAAGTTCAATTAATAGATTACGCATAGAAGTGTGGCTTATCATACAACCTTTGGTAATAAGTTAGTGGAGTTGAAAGTAATATGGGTGTATTATGTTTACCAAGACTTATTATGATTTTGTCCATCGATCGGTAAGAGGGGAAGAAATTAGTTTGGGCTGGAATATGCCTTCAATATAATTTGTGGCTTAAATACTTTTTTGTCTTTCACCAATGTGTACACTCTACCCCCATATTTCTTTATCTCAATATTACAAATTATGTGTAGCGTTAGGACTGGATACTTAAAATAATCTGGTTGCAGAACTTATAGCCAAATAGTTCTGGTTGCTGAACTTATAGCAAAAAAGTGTTGGGTTGCTGAACTTAGTACCCATCTAGTCATTATTGTAGAAGGGATATATGTTATTTAATAAAAATTAATAAATAAATAAAAAGTTTACTGGTTGCCGAGGCTGCAGTGGAACAGGGCAGCCTTCGCCTCTGCTGTAGGTGTATTTGGCTAAATTCAATGAACAAACATATGTCAGTTGCATGTAGCTTGGTCTATGATTAAGAAAATAATGTGCATTTGACGCAAGTCTTCGAGCTTGTTTGTGCCCCCTGTTAATATTCATTTTGAAGTATCTTGGTTAACCTACATTTAATGGCAATACTTGGATACTAATTAGGTGAGCTGTTGCTTAAAACTTTTGATACTCTACACTGCGTAATTTTGTAGTTGAGTTATACTTCTTCACTGCTCTGCATTTGTACACATCGGTTTGAATCATTTTGGGTGTTATCATGTTATTATTACTTGTGGTGCATGACACTTCGCTTGTATCTTCAAATAGAAGTTATTGTTTCTTGTTGTCTAGAAACGCTCTAAATAACACTATGTATTATGATTCTGTCATTTTATGCTTCTAATGTGACATCAGTGATACTTTCGAAGTTGTATTATTTTCAATGACTCCCTTGTTTTGCAGGTTTGTTTTGATCTTGGATTGAGATATCTGTTCGGAGCAATAAATTTTGCTTCATCAACATTCTTGGTTTACACTAAACTGGAGCCGATGCAGCTTGGTAACCAACGTAAGATGGCTTCTTCATGTTCAAATAGGTAGTTAGACAACAAGCCAATGGAAACTGCACAGCTTAGATTTATGTTCAACACATAAGATTTTGGCTTGGAACACGAATCAGAGCAGGAAGCCTGAATGGCATGTGACTATATGTGTTTCCACTTTCCATGAAACTTTGTTGGCAAAGATCGCTGCAGAAAACTTTGACAGACTGATTATACAAATATCCATAACCCCACGTTGAAGACCAGAATGTCTCTCAATGTTCAAAGATGGTCGTTACACAAGTAAGGCGTTCGCCCAAGCATATCCTGATTATTAAGAAGGAAGTATTATGTCATCAACTATTCCTCTCCCGTTTATACTAATGAGGGAAATAGGGGCACGAAGATGTTGTGAGAAGCAAACCTATACTTCTATGGCAGGTCAGTGACAGGGTTGGAATTTCTATTCTTCGATCGAGGATGTAGTCACAACTCACAATTATCTCATCACTAAGGTTGCATCTGTTATTAAAATTATGTCAGAGTTGCATGAAGAAATGAATTGAAGAGATTGTGAAGCCGTGATGCATGACATCCAATATATATATCGGCATATTGCAAATGTCATAACAGATTAAACATTTCATAGAATTGCAAAGTACGTAGTCCCTATATCGCACACGTTCCATGCCAACTAGAATAAGCCTTACTCTGTTTCTTAGGCGGGGCGTGAACATTAGTTTAGTACTTATATGTAGTACTCATGATTATTTTTTTGAAATGATGGATCATTCTACCTGCAGATTAGATGCATGTAGATGTAGAACAAATAATTGAACTGTTTCATCCACCCAAAATAAATTGCAGTCTGCCAATCAATAATTGTAAATCTTGTAAGGAATCTTTAAAGACAACAAGTTGTCTCGTGAACTTCAGAACTGAGGAAAGCACCTTCAATTGAAGTTTGAGTGGGAGCTAAGCATTGTTCCTAGTTCTTGGTAACCTGCTTTGAATAATTGTATTTCCTTAATTTATTTGGTTGTAATGGTAGGAATAGTAATGCTGTGTACGGTTGGCGATGGACGATCTGCCGTTGAGATGCATTACAGGTGTGTGGTGTAGATAGAGATGAAGAAGTAATTGAGGCGAGCATGTGATTATGGTTGCTAATTGGCATCTACTGGTAAAGTTTCTTGGCTTTATTTAATTTTATGGCAACAATTTTGGAAGTTGATTTAGTTGTTTTAGTGAAATGTATTATTGTTCAACCAGAAATGGTAATGAGTACAGCTCATTAGAGCTGTTGGCTAATTGAGCAAGGTTAGGTGAAAATTTCTAAACTTTTGTACTCTCAATTGCTAAAAAGGGAGAAAGCATCCACTAAGGGAGAGGTTTAAATGGTTCACGTTCTCAACATCAGGTCGATGTTGCTACCCTATTCATTTTTGTATATTTGTGATTTATGTTTTTAACGGACTATATAGTGTGTATAATTTTTTTTATATAGATATATATTTGTTAGAAATTTGTTGAAATGGTTTCAGATAATACTTGTAAGTTGTATTTTGCTCCTAGACCCTAGTAATGGATGGCCTCGGGAAATGGTCTCATTAATTGTAGAAATAGTGTGGTTTAGTTTGTAATTTAGTTTTGTGCTAAAAATTAGGCGAAAAACTGTGATTATAGCTGAACTTTGCGGCAAAATCAAATATTTAGTTTTTATTTTAGGGAAAAATGCGATTGCAGTTTAATTTGGTAACAAAACCAAAATTTGAACAATTATTGCGACCATTTTCAAATTTTTTTGGTTGTTAACAATTTAAGGTGGAATCGTGTTTTCGTGAAGTAATGACTCAAAATTCGGACAACTACTAGACCGTTCTCAAATTTTGGTTTTATTCTCAAATTAAGTTGTAAAGGCGTTTTTCACTGAAGTAATGACTAAAGTATTTGATTTTGCTTAAAATTGAATTATAATCACAATTTTTCGTCTTTTTTAACGTCAAAATTAGATCAGCATTAAAGTACACCATTTATATCAAAGTACAGTTTACATATATTATCTTAGATCATTTCAATAGTTTTCTCTTGTTTTTGTCATTCGCCCGTTCTATAGACATAATGATGGTAAAGACCCTGTTTTATGGTCCATGTTTTGAAGAATTCATCATTTTTTAACCATTTTAATGTATCTCATTCCTCCCACTAGAGTTAGTTTTTCGTGATGCTGTTAAATTTTGTTTTAGAAGATGAGCACAGAATTTGATTGATGAGTACAAATATATGAATGTAAAATGAGTGAATAGGGAATAAAGTGAAAGACCTTTTCAGTTTCCTCAACCTTTGCTTGCCCACAACTTCATACCCCAAAAGGCCGAGAAGAAATTATATCTTACATTTATCTTCGTAATTGTTTGAGATGTAATTTAGAAAAGTTTGGTTATAAAATTATTGTTCTTTACTTTGTAAATAAATATTTTTAATAATGGCTCACAATTTTTACTGTATATATTGATGGTGACATTTCATTTTTTTTTTTTAATAGAAAAATAACATTACATCAGAAATGAGCCATGTCTATGAGACAGGAGCATTCATTGTCGTTACAAAAATAAGTAGTAGAATTAAAAGAGTCAATAACTACATCCAATATCATTTGTTTTAATGTAAAAGCGGATTCAAATTTACAAATAGAGGAGTGCTACTATCAATTTAATGTGCCAATCCTAAAATTTATATTTTTTGCGAGTTAACTATATAGAGAATGGAACTTGAAAAAGTTTATTGAAGAAGTGGTTGATTCTTTATCATTTACTTGGTAAGCAACTTTGCTGCTTCCAAAAAGGAAGAATTGGACCGTATCGATTAGGTTCTTGAGTCTTGACCCCATACATTTTTTGGCTGGGCCGGGTCGATATTGAGTGGAAAACAGATGGTTCCTTGGAGAGTGTGAATAAATTAATGAGTTAAAGCGCGTCACATATATTTTCAATCATGTAGTTGCACTGAGCTAAGCTGAGTTCGAACTCAATTTTTTTTTATTTGATTCATTAGTTGAGCCTTAGGCTTGATCCCGTAAAAGCTCGACTCGACTCATTTAGCTTATTTTAAATTTTAAATTTAATTGGATTAACAAAAAATTATTTACTTAAATCATTATTATCATTAATAATTATTAATAATGAATTAAAATTCAATAAGTAATAAAATTACTTAACATATAAAAAATTAAAGTAGAATTATTAAATTGAAATAGAAATTAACATAAGGGTAATAATTCAAACATAAGATATAGAACTAATTTTTAGAATAATCACTTAAAAAATAGAACATGGAACTTCAAATTGAGGAACATGGGACTTCATTTTGGCAACATCCAGTTCATCATTCCCACATTACATAAGATAGATGTTCTTATAACCTCAAATTTTTTCATTGACGATCATGGGAAGATAACTCTAAATTTAAAAACTTAAATTTGTCTTAGTTTTGATTAAAATTGTAAAATTAATAGAAAGGTAAACTATAACAGTTTAAAATTGACGCAATTATTAATTTATGAGTCATTTATATATCTGTTATACACTTTCAATAATTATTTATACATTGATGTCACTTATTAGACTAAAGTGAAATAATAACTCACTTACTAAATCATTCTAACAATTACCTCATTAGAAAGTGCACCAATTTTGTCCAGTAGGCTGCTCTTATTGGTTCATGTAGATTGTAATGTGATGCAACATGTAGAGCCCTCGAAAGAAGCAGGCAATTTTGTGTTCATCAAACACTCACAATTTGAAAAGCTCTGTTTTCTTAGTGGAATGATCAACCGTTATTTGGTGATAGTGAGAATCTTTTTACTTAATAGATATAGGTTAAGAGAATTTATTGTATCGTTTACTAGTACAGTTTAATTAAGTTTTTGATTGTGAAGTTGTGTATGTGGCCTATAGAGAGAAAATTGTTAGAATAGTCTAATATATATTGCAAGTTATATACTCCCTCCGTCCCTAAATGATTGCACATTTGACTTTTGGTGGTCAATAAAACACGATTTAAAATACAAATATCTCTTATTCTAAATGCAAAAAAATTATAATAAGTTGATATTTCAAAAATATATATTGAGACGAATCTAACAAGGTCCCACAAGACTATATTATTTCTTTTCGTTTAGTGAGAATTCGTGATCAAATTTTGTTGTAATTGACCACAAAAGTCAAAATGTGACAATCTTTTAGGGACGGAGGGAGTATATTTTATGTTCAGCTAATGGTTAGTTCCTCTCTCACTAATTAGTATAACTGGTATAATTTAGTTAATAATTTAATTTAGATGTTAAAAATAGACGGGAATTTGTGAAAATTAATTGATTTTGGGACAAAAATATCTATTTAGTTCTTATGTTAGGGGAAAATGCGATTACAACTTAATTTGTGGCCAAAATAAAAAAATTGAACACCTAAAAAATGGTACAAAATTTATTATTCATATATATTTATTCAAACAACTCCTAATAGAATATATACATTTGACAATAGTTTGTTCGACATTATGCCTTCCCCTAAAAATGCACTTGTTTCTCAAACATAAGGAGTAAATTTTATGTTTTTGCCCTCAAATTAATCAATTTTCACGGATTCCCGTCTATTTTGAATGTCCAAGTCAAATCAAGAACTAAACTGCACTATTTGTATCAGTTAGTGGGATCATTTCTGTAAATTAGTAATTTCCTTTGACAATAGCCGTCAATTTTCTCTCCTGTTAGATCAATTAAACAGCAAGATTTGTACGTTATTAACTCCCAAAAGCCTTCAAGAAATAATTTCTCCCTCCGTACCTAACAGATTGTCACATTTTGACTTTTGTTAGTTCAACATAATAAAATTTGACCATGAATTCCCATTAAACGATAAGAAATAATATAGTCTTGTGGAACCTCGTTAGATTCGTCTCAATATATATTTTTGAAATATCAATTTTTTATAATTTTTTCGCATGTAGAATAATAATAGATATTTACGTTTTAAATCATGTTTTGTTGACCATCAAAAGTCAAAATGTGACAATCATTTAGGGATGTAGGATGTATTTATTTGTAAATTTCGATGAGAATATTGAAGTTGTCGAAGACGACTAATAATAGTGTCCTAAAAGAAAGTGATGTTTTGATTTTCTTGCTATTGTTGCTTTGAATTGTTATTGTTGTTCCTTTCCCTTTTATATATGTTGTCTTGATCTTCAATTCATTGAATTCTTTCCTTGTTTTATATTTTCAGGTGGAGTTCTAGAAATTGACAAGATACATTTTGGGTGAACCAAACTTACGCTCTCTCTTGCTAGATTTTCTTGTTATTTGTAACTTCTAATAGGTTTTCTATTTTAAAATGGAATGTTTCTAATATATATGTTGAATTGTGAAAATTACAAATATGGATGTAATAAAGTGCTAACTGAGTTGGAGTGATGTAATAATAATTTGTAGAGATAGAACTTAGTAAAACTGATTTGGAGTGATGTATAAAGTGTGATTTATCATCTATAATTTGGTCATCAAGTGGTGAAAAATAAGTCAAAAGTTTTAATTTTTTCATAAACTTTTTGATAAGATCTTAATTTATTTAAGATTTAAAAATTATTTAAAAAGAAATAAACTTAACAAAAAATGTTACATAAATTAATTTTAAGCTCTAAATTAATGTATTTCCTATTATTAATCTGAGCGTTTCACAATCTTCAGTTTTATGATCTAAGTTATTAGACATTTGTTATTTTGTTTCCTGTTATTGACTGTTTATATTGATGTATTTCCTATTGTGTATCTCTAGAATATGTAGGAAATAGAGCAGAGTTATAATTTGTTTACTATTATTGAGGAACCTTCTCTATATATACATACCAAAGGCTTCATCATTATCATAAACAACCTCTATCTAGGGTTCATAATTTTAACTTGATCAAATTTATTCTAATGCAGCTAATAATCTCTTTGATCTGCATGAAGTATCTATACTAGAGATGGTTCAATAATCTTGAGAAAAAAATCAGCCCATCACTCATTTATTCACCAAACATGAACCATACACACAATGTAATAAATAAAGTTTGCATGACCAACAACCAAGAAAGAATATAAGAGTGTACCTAGCTAGATATGTATGTGAAAGTGTGAAACCCTAATAAATTCTTGGTTTATGTACCCATAGAATTAAAGGGTTCTTTCCAAAACAAGAACATTATATAGATCTGGCCAAGGGGTTGTGTATAAATTTAACGAGGCAATGGCATGAGCCTTGTTCATTTGTATAGTGTGTGCCCAAGATGAAGCAATCGAAGCGAGACGAGGAACGAATGAAGGGGGTCAAGAAAACTGACAGAAGAGAGTGAGCACATGCATGCAATAGTATATTGTGTATATGCATTTGTTGTGCGTTTGCTCACTACTCTTCTTGTCAGCTTCCCTAGCTATTTTCTTGCTTCGTTCCGCGCCTCGCTCCTTTCGCACCTTGGCTACACAGCTCCTTGAAGAATCACCACAAGCGTAACTCACGTATCCTGTAATAACAAGATTGGATTTCTACTGTTTTTGCTTGTTCCTCTAAAGCATTAGCATATATACATCATGGTTTAACATATTTTTCTGTTCTAAAGATTGCATTTGTTGATTTTTTGTTCTACTAAACATTGCATACATCATTATAGTTGCAGTTGTTAGTTTCTTGAAAAAACTAAAGTCCATACCTTTTTGTATGAATTATTTTGATCTATACAACTTTTTATGTAAATGGTCACAATAAAATCATCTATGAAATCTATAATTGAAAATGAAGGAAGTATTAAAATTTTCTGTTGTTTTAAATTTTGTTAAGGATCTATTGAAGTATGTATGTATGTGTTGGAGTTGCACTACGGGACTGTGACACCTACCACAGATATATATATTAAATGCATATAATAACTCATTTTAATTAGTATTATTATTAATATTAGTTTTTGAAGCTTTGTTTGTAAATACTACATAATACATGTGGAGTTGGGATATTAGCCGGCAGAAAATAGAGTTTGAATATTATTTTAAGGTTCAAAAAGTACTAAAAAAACAGGAGATTGAGTTGAGATGTGATTTATGATGTTCCATGAGTTGAAGAGACGAAGTATATGCCTACTCACTACTCATTACTCTCTCTTCATTATTGTTTTCAAGCCTTTTAACTGAAACTAGCATAATTAGTACCATTCTCAGAAGAGACTGCGTACTTTTTTTGTACTTGTCCAATTTTTACCTTCAACAATTTATTAAATTAATATTTTCTTCTCAATTTTTATAGCCTAAAATGACCTTTTTTCTTTTCTTTTTTAGTTTGATTTCAAGATTTGTGTATAGACTTCAAATTTTGAGGTGAAGAATACAACAATTTGAAGCTAAATAGATCTTATAATAATAGCCCTAACTAAGTAGGGTATGAAGTTGCTGAGGTCTCTTTGTTTTTTTATAGTTCAAAAATTTAGAAAAATTGAGGCTAGGTAGATCTTGTAACCCTAACCTAATTTGGGTATTGGGTTATTGAGATCCCTTGGTTTTTTTAGTTGAAAAATTAACTAAATTGATGAGGCTAAATGGATCTTGTAACCCTAACCTGTTTTGGATATGGAGTTACTGAGATCCCTTTGTTTTTTAGTTGAAATATACAAATAGATCTTGTAACCCTAACCTAATTTGGATTGGAGTTACTGAGATCCCTTTTTTTAGCTGAAAACAGGATAAGTTGAGGCTAAAAAGATCTTTTAACCCTAATCTTATTTGGGTATCGAGTTACTCAGACCCTTTGTGTTTTAGCTGGAAAAATTCATTAAATTAAGGCTAAATAGATCTTTTAACCCTAACCTACTTTGGGTATTGAGTTACTGAGATCTTTTAAATATTTATCTGAAAAATAGTAAATTGAAGCCAAATAGATCTCATAACCCTAATCTAATTTGGGTATGGAGTTACTGAGGTTCCGTTATTGTTTAGCTGAAAAAAGTAATAAATTAAGGCTAAATATATTTTGTAACCCTAACCTAATTTGAGTATGGAGTTACTGTGGTTCCTGTCTGAAAAATAAAATAAATTGAAAATGAACTATATATAATATGTTGTTTTAAGCTTTTTCTGCTAGTTTTGAGCTCCCAGATGTTACATTTCACATGTTGGATGTTGATTTTGAAGGAAATTATATAGATCTAATTTATGCTGTGTTTCATGAGTTGCGATTTCGGAGAGGAAAGAAAAGATAATTGTGAAGGATGATGACTGGTGGATTTTGGCAAGAGGTCGTGTTTCCACTACAGGCAAGCCAAGACTCAATTTTCGGGTATGAATTTAGATATTATTTGATCGTTTGTCTGTTAATTTGCATGTTTAACCTTGATGGTTTTGTTTCCCCTTTATGATGAAGCAAATGTTTAAATTATATGCATATGGATTTGTCAGTAATCTACATGATAACAGACAAGTGTATTATGATCTGTAAATTTTTGTGTAAGAATGGTGTATGTTAGTGCAGCTGATACAATTTCTAATCTATTGATATGACTATGGTATTACAATGGTTTGCTGATACACCAGCATTTTCAGTATGTGTAAGTTGATGGTTTCTTTTTTCAAGATTTAGATTGTCAAATAATTATATAAAAATTACTGTTCATTATAAGTAATCATACATCTCTTAATGCTATGTTATATCTACAAAAATTGATTTGAAAAACTATGACTATGGAATTTCTCTTTTTAAGAATGAATTTTAGCTTTACTTATTTGCTATATGCCATCATATATATGACTGCATTATATTTGCATCATTTGTAATTATTTTCCTATTTCAACTTGTAACATTAGCTACTATCAGCGATGTATCAGCTAACATTAGATAATAATAATAATAATAATAATAATAATAGCCAAATTGTGTTGTATATGTCATCGGCGGTCTAAAGATAATGTTTCATGATGAATTAGAACATTTCAAATATTTCGCATAATGTGCCTTTCATCATTATTTTCACATGTTATTTTCTCAACTATTTTGTTCTTAAGATCAAGTAGTTGTGATTTGTGCCTACCGTTGCGAAT
The DNA here is from genome assembly GCA_003412495.2 of Echium plantagineum. Lineage (NCBI taxonomy): Eukaryota > Viridiplantae > Streptophyta > Magnoliopsida > Boraginales > Boraginaceae > Echium > Echium plantagineum. The sequence goes on along the minus strand of CM016563.1, from coordinate 5,062,372 downwards.
CAAGTACATATGTTCCTCGAGGGACTAATAATGTAATTGAGGGCAAAGATGCATGTATGCCAGTTAACAATACATTCAATAATAAGTATGTGTTGCTCCAGGTTCTCTTATACATTGTAAGCCACATGAATAAGTATGTTTATTTGTGTCATTTTTAAATGTAGCAAAGTGTTAATTATGTATATCAATATGCTTGTATGGTGCTCAAGGACGCGGCAATTGCCTCGGATTTTTTTGGTGCAATAACCTCCCTAGCACCATACAAACATATTAATGTGCATTATAAAATATAATGCTACATTCATGGTCGTGATGGGTATGGGGTGATGATTTGGTGGTTCCTCTTGTTAATAAAAAGCTGAATAGTAAATTAATTTTTTTACAAGTAAATTTTATCATTCCAATCATATTTTTCCACTCTTTAGAGCAAATTGAAATGGAGTAATTGTCTTTGATGTCTTCACTCAAATATATTGGCTTGTCGTATCATTTTCAACTGATGACAATGCGAAGTGTCAACCTATGTAGGAGTATTTCCGGTTGGTGTTCTGTGCTGTTCCTATTGGTTTGGATTTGATTGATTTGTCTCACATTAAATAATAGAATATCAAATTATGCGAAATGATTTTATATGATTTTGAACTTTTCTATATATATATATATTTGATCATTGTGAGAATGATAAGCTTTACTAGGTTTTTTATGGAGTAGGAACTCTACTTTATTTTTATTTCACTGAGTTCACTCATCTCATTTTCTTAGGCATCGAAATATTTTGTTTTTTGAACGTTTCAAGATCTAATTTCTTTTCAATTGTGAAAAAAGGAGAGAAAAATTAGTTTGTAAGATAAATTTTTAATTAATTAACACATAGTATGATGAAATTGAAGTGTAATTAAAAAATGAAATGGAAGAATTACTTATGTATAGTACTCATGATAGGCTCTTAGGAGGATATACATATCATTTTAGTTTTCTCGGATCTTTTAACTTCTTAGATAACTTCGATAAATGCTTGATAATTTTTTCGAAGAAAGTGTTATTATTTGGAGTATAAGAATAAGTCTTAAGTCCACCTCTAGATCGTTCTCATTACAAATTAGGTGCATGTAGAAAATATAATATGGAGTATATAGAATAAATAATGTCACTTATCTCGTCAAGTTATGAGCTCAGGAGTGCATCTAGAATTCGTAAATATACTTTTAATGTGCCAACATACATTTTGTATGTTGTGTTTTTTAGAATAAATTAAAAGAAGATACCGAACACATGAAACATATATTGAATCCCATTAACAAACGTATGTCATGTACACCTGAGCCATCAAAATAATTATTGTTATCTTAGAATTGAAATTTAGTAGGAGGGTGAGCTAAACATTGTTATTCCTAATAATGATGATTATAAGACATTATTATACTCCTATCCTATGTAGCATATGTTTTAAAGATTGGAGTTTTTTTTCTTGGATTTTGTTATTGTACTAAAGGCAGACATCATAAATTGGAGTTCCTGATATCTGTAAAAAAGAGTTTGTATGCATATAAGATAAGATAACACACTAATCTAAATACTGAAGGAAGTATTATGTGTATGTGTTCAGGCAGACCCGGCCCATACCCACACCTGCCACTCATCGTACCATTGTTTCAATTTAATTACATTAACAATTGTGTTTGAAATATTAATATTAATTTGAGGTACAAAAAAGTACTTAGAAAAACAGGAGGAGGTGGGAAAGTGATTAATGGAATGAGACCAAGTTGACCTTGAATAGACCGTACACCTAAGCTAAGTGATCGAAGGCTGTCTTTTACTCTATTTTCCATTACATCAAACTAGCACAATTAATACTACTACATCCTCATCAGGGAGTACGTGTACTATTTTCTACTAGCTTTTATTCTGAATTTTACTACATACGCAGCATTCTCAACTCTCAACGGACACTTATCAATGTATATATTACTCTTATTTTCGTTAACTTTGGCATATGCTAAATTACCAAGATAATTTATGTCTCAATCAACATAAATTAGTCGTTTTTAGCATGATCGATTGAAGCCACGACGAATATCATCCAATATACGCATTGCCATATTGCACATGCCTTTACATAATCGAATTGAATAGAACCGAATGTTGTAATAATTAACCAAACAAATTTCAATGATCGGACCAATACTTGTATCGGGATTCCTTATGATTGCATACAAGCCTTGGCTTCTTTAACGGACTCTTAATAAGCACAATTTGACATATCAGTAAACAAAAGCAACTTAATACTCCCTCCGTCCCTAAAAGATTGTCACATTTTGACTTTTGTGGTCAATTACAATAAACTTTGATCATGAATTCTCATTAAACGATAAGAAATAATATAGTCTTGTGGGACCTCGTTAGATTCGTCTCAATATATATTTTTGAAATATCGATTTATTATAATTTTTTCGCATGTAAGATAAGAGATATTTATGTTTTAAATCGTATTTTATTGACCATCAAAAGTCAAATGTGACAATCATTTAGGGATGGAGGGAGTAATAATCAAACTAATATAACCATATATCATCATCTTCGTCCATTTCCATCCAGCCAATTAATGTCCTCGATGCTACTCATCATTACATGATTTGGTTTAAGACAAACGTATTATGTTAAGTGAGATAGTGCAATCGCACCACTACTACAGCTTTTATTTTGATAATAACATCTACCTATATATTACGAGGGAATTGCTGATTTGGTTTCATTAATTGGCTGTTACTATTGTACTTTGATCTCAGTAAGTGATACGGATTCGTAAATGGTCCCTGAAGTGGCTAGCAGGTGCGTATTTGGTCCCTAATTTAACACCAAAGTTAATTTGGGGGATTTTTGTAATTTTGAGATAGTTTGGGGGTAGTTATGCAATTTTAAGACTTTTCTTGATCACATAACTTTTTTTTCAATTTTTTTTTTACATTTTTTTTTTTTGGATTTTCTTTTCGATTATTTTTCCTAGTAAAAAAAGTTTGATTTTGGTAGTTATTTTAGCTAAATATATTAGTTTTGGCAAAAAGTTCGGTTTTCGTAGTTTTTTGACAAAAAGGTTCGATCTTGATAGTTGTTTGCCAAAAAGGTTCGATTTCATTTTTATTTCGATTTTCATAGTTGTTTTGCAAAAAAAGATCTGATTTTGATTTTATTTTTTTTGCAAAAAGGTCCAATTTTGGTAGTTGTTTTGGTTAAAAGTTCCGATTTTGGCAAAAAAAAGTTCAATTTTGATAGTTTTGGCAAAAGTGTTCGATTTTGATAGTTTTTACAAAAATCAAACATTGTTGCTAAAACAGCTACCAAAAGCGGATTATTTTGCCAAAACAACTATCAAAATCGAACTTTTTTGGCCCAAATCGGAACTTTTAGCCGAAACAACTACCAAATCGAACCTTTTTGCCAAAACAATTATCAAAATCGGATCTTTTGCGAAAAAACTACCAAAGTCAAATATTTTTTTCAAAACAACTATTAAAATCGAACCGTTTTGTAAAAAACTACGAAAACCAAAACTTTTTGGCAAACTACTTAAACTTTTTGGTAATCACCTATCAAAATCGAACATTTTTCGCAAAAAAACTACGAAAACCGAAGTTTTTTTGCCAAAATCAAAACTTTTAGCTAAAACAATTACCGAAATCTAACCCTTTTTACTAGGAAAAAAAATCGAAAAGAAAATCTAAAAAACAAATTGAAAAAAATCTAAAAGAAATCGAGAAAAGAGTTATGGGATCAAGTAAAGTCTTAAAATTGTATAACCATCCCCCAAATTGTCTCAAAATTGCAAAAGTCCCTCAAATTAACGTAAGTGTTAAATTAGAAATCAAATGCGCACCTACTACCCACTTATTGAAACCAAATCAACAATTCCTCTTTATTAACACACTTTTATGATATCTTTAGTATAATTAATTCTATATTTTATATATAATTGTTCAAATAAAATAGAATAACCAATTATTCAATTGTTATTTACTGTGGCATAATAAATTGTAAGCAACAATCTCTGGAGTCGTTTGGTAGTTGGCCACTATTTATATATAGTTGTAGCACTGTTTTGGCACATTTTACAGCTAAATAGATTGAGGCCTTGCTAGTTGTTATTAGCAAATGTTATATTTTAGGGTATCTCAAATTGTATGGCTTAATTAAACAACCTTTCGTAATAATAAATTGAAGAAGCATCTTGCTCTAGTGGCAAGCATGCTGACACCTCTAGCGGAGGTTTCGGGTTCGACCTCTCTTGCTAGCAAGGAAGTGATCAGAGAGAAGAATTTCTCTCACTAGTTTGATGCTAGTCGTCTCTTTCCTTGAATTTACGACTTTACGAATTGTACTGATGTTTGGTGATTGTAATGGATTATTCGTATTAATAAAACTAAAAGGTGACCCCCTTTTTTTAAAAAAAAGAAAAAATTGGAGAAGATTGCTAAAATGGTCATCGAACATGGATTTAGATTGTCTTTTGGTCCCCGAAAGTATAAAAATTGTAAATTTGTCCACTATATTGGTCATCGGTTGCAGATTGATCCAAATTTAAAAGTAATAGGAAAGCAGGGTTTGTTGTTACTGTTATATGTTTACCCATATTCAATATGATTTTGTTCATTGGTCAATAAAGTTAATTATCAAAATAGTCCCAATAATAATGTCAAGTTGTAATTTGATCTTCATAGTATCACATGGCAGTTTAGTTTCCATAACTCTATAAGTGATACAAAAATTAAACTCTCTCTCCAAACTAACGTATCAATAGGTAAAGAGGGGAAGAAACAAGTTTGGGCTGGAACATACACGGCTGCCCTACACATAAGTTGTGAATTTGGAAGTAGTGACCTACTATAGTAATAGGGGTAACCATTTACTTGTATATTCAGTATCTTGTGTAAGTATATAAACGTGAAAAGATTGGGTGCATCAATACTTCCATGCATCAGGTGCATCAAGTATTTATTTAAAGGTTTCACTTGGGTACTGTACTTACTTGAAACTTCATCATTGGTACTTGTATCCAAATTGTACTATAACAATGGTACAATACCACATATTTATCAATCCAAAATAAATATGTGGTATTGTACCACTGTTATAGTACAATTTGGGTACAAGTACCAATAATGAAGTTTCAAGTGGGTACAATACCCACGTAAAACCTTTAAATAGGTACCTGATGCACCGAATTATTGATGCACCGAAACCGGACTCATATAAACATACTCCAATATTTATTACGATGTCAAATGGAAGAATCTAGGTTCTAATTGAAGTGGTTAATTGGTTTGACTAAATTACACATACTTTAGTTTGCACATGTAATTCCCATTTTAACCGTCTTTTAGTCGTAATTCGTGGATTTTGTTTAGAAGTTGAATGAGCATTTCTTATTAGTCAAATAAATGTTTTTGGTTATCTCGCTCAACAAACATACGTCTATAGTTGTAATGTGGTTGGTAACAATAAGTTGTTGCTTAAAGCTTTTGATTCTCTGTATTATGGAGTTAAATGTAGCAATTATACCACTGAATAGATTCATGTTGCACTTTCGTCTCAGTGAGCGGTACTATTATAGATAGGGTCCCTGGTAATTTATACATGGTTCTCATTTAGTCCATAATTTAATATTTTTGTTAGTATTTGAAGGTTTTGAGTCCAAAACATAAGTTTTAAGACTTTTTGACCCAAAATATAATTTTTAGAACTTTTGGGGTAAATATAGAATTTTTGAAATATTTTTGGGGTAAAAATAGAATTTTCTTTATACTTCGGGGGCCAAAATGTAATATTCAATATTTTTGGGTTCAAAATATTATTTGCAAGAATTTTGAGTGGTGATAACTTATAGTAATAAACATTGCACGAACGGGCCCTAATAATGTACACAAAGTTCCCATTTGGTCTCACATTAAATGTACTTCACCATTAATTGTCATTTCATTTGTTTTTCATTATTAACAATAATATAATATACGAGAAATACGGTAGCACAATAATTTACTACATGAGTAATATAGTATTACAATATTCTAACTAAACAATTTCATATCTTTATATTTATATTACATTCAACTATACTTGGTAGTCATTGTATTACCATACTATGATATTTTCTTATCATATTCTAACTAAAAAATTTCATGTATTTATAATTATATTATAATCAATTTTAATTTATAATTACGGTATCACCATATTATGATATTTTTAACGATACTAGTTCAACATACTATTTGCTGAGTTAATCGAATAGTCTAGTGGAAAGGCTCTTGCTAGTGACCAAAAGGTCTTAGGTTCGAAACTCACCTCATCGCTAATTTACAAAAAAAAAAAAAAAGACATACTATTTGCAATTAGGATATTTGTGACAATCGAGGTAAAAATGTAACGGGATTCAATTAATCTGTACAATAATCTTTACATACTAGAAGTCTATTATACAAATAATGTACTAATACAATAATATATTATATGACTATGTAGTATAAACGATTTCAAAGACGAGTAATCCACTAGTAATCTAATATGCAATAATTTAATATATAAGTAATTTAATATACTACATATATAATAATACAATATTCGAGTAATCTTCTATATAAGTTAATGATTACATGTATATAATAATTTATCATTAAGCAATAATGAAGTTATATTATGACTTATGAGACACAATTATTATAGATATAATTTGAATCTTATAATAAAAAATATGAGTAATTTATTTTCGTGCACTTTTGCACTAAAATGGAGTGTCATTATGGAGTATAAAAATCATTGTCGAAATTTACAATCGTATTAAGTTTTCTCTAAAGGACTATCATTGTAATCTACACATTGGTGTAGATTTATACATTCAGAGAAATCTTAAAAAAACCGTAACTTCTCCGAAAATCACAGGCCTATATTTTATACTTTCACCACAACCAATTTACTTAGCGCAATATAATATAGTCCACAACCAACTTACTTAGCGCAATATAATATAGACCACATCTAATAAAAAGATATCGGATAGGTTAAAAATGCCTGTTTAAATTAAAAAAGATACCTAGTTCAACCAAAAATACTTGATAGACATATTACTTAAATTGAGAAGATAATCATATAACTTAAAATTTTGTTTAAGATGAATCTTTTTCGGTATTTTGAGGACGAATTTGACTATGTTTTGGTATTCACCAATTAATTTCCAAATTTCATATAATTTAGATATACAAATAGTTAATTGTTTTATATTAAATCCAAAACTACAAACAGTTATAAGGGTCCATTTCATCATTTTGCCCCGGACCCCTAAATGTCAGAATTGGAGGGCCTTGGTGAGTGGTGACTGGTGTTTACAAAAATTCTAATCATAAATGGTGCTATTGATATTTCTGTATCCTGGAGATGATGGGCGATCTACCGTTGAGATGCACTACAGGTGTGTGGTGTGCAGTGCTGTTAATGAAGCGATCCGAGCTGGTTTTGGCCCAAACTAGTTCGGCTCGTTAATTAAATCGGTTTCACTCGCAAATCGGTTCGTTTATAAACCGGTTTGAATGTTTAATTCATATCCGATTCAAAATAAAATCATATAAAAAAATCGGCTTGTTAAGAGGTTGGAAATAAAAATCACTCGCTCGGATCGCTAATCGTTTTGATTGTAATCCATTTTCCACTCGCAAATCAGATAGTTAGACTATGTTTGGTATACTTTTTAAAATAAAAATGAATATTAGAAACGATTGTAATGAACGATTAACGAGTGATTTGCAATGAAATACGAACGAAACATAACTGGTTCGAATTAAAACAATACTTTAATAAAATTAATTTCATAAACGATTTTAACGAGCTAGTGCAAATGATTTAGAGCTTGTAGAAACGAATCAGAACCGATTCGAAATTCGAATCGAATGAGAAAAGAAGCAGGTTTTAGTGTTGCGAGCAGACCGATTCGATAACATGCCTAGTGGTGTGGATAGCCATGAGCGATAAATTCGTTAATAGCACCCATGAAGGGTGCAAATGAACTTAGAGCACACATTTAGAATTTTCAGCAAAATAACACAAAAGAGTGATGGAATGACTAATTTACCCCCTTATAAACTTTTTTTTTTTGTAAATTAGCGATGAGCATGACCTTTTGGTCACTAGGCTATTCGATTAACTCACCCCCTTACAAACTTGGAGCTTTTTTTAAGAGTTTTTTTCCGATTTTTTTTCGATTTTTTCTTTTCTTTTTTTTTGATTTTTTTTTTCAGTTTCTTTTTCGATTTATTTTCGACTTTTATCGATTTTCCTTTTAGATTTGTTTTCGATTTTTTCAATTTATTTTTCAGAGTAAAAAAGTTTTGATTTTGTTAGTTGTTTCACATAAAAGTCCGAGTTTGATAATTGTTTTAGCAAAAAAATTCGATTTTGGTAGTTGTTTTGTCTAAAAGTTTCAGTTTTGTTAGTTATTTTGGCTAAAAGTTTCGATTTTGGCAAAAACATTTCAATCTTGATAGGAAAAAAGTTTGATTTTGCTAAACCTTTTTATCAAAACCAAAACTTTTTGCTAAAACAACACTAAAATCAAACATTTTCACTATGAAATGAGATGGAAGAAAAGAAAAGAAAAATCAAAAAAAAAAATTGAACAAAAAAGAAAAAGAAAATTTTAAAAAATCGAAAAAATGAAAAATATATCGAAAAGAAATCGAAAAAAATAGAAAGAAATTGAAAAAAAATCTGTAAAATATACTTAAAAAAATAGAAAAAAACTTTAAAAAGTTCTTTAGGTTTATAGGGAAGGGTAAATTAGACATTTTATCCTCTCTTTTTTTGTACTATTCTGCTAAAAATTTTAAATGTGTGCTCTAAGTTAATTTGTACCGTTGATGGATGCTATTCAACTCAAATTCTCAGCCATTAGCCCATGAAGAAGTAATTGAAGCAAGCATGTGATTATGTTTTGGTAATTGGCATCTGCGTGTAAAGAGTGTTCGACTTTATCCTATTTTATGACAATAATTTTGGTACGGGATTTGATTTTTTAGTGATTAGTATTATTGTTCTACCAGAAATGGTATTAGTAGATACCAATGGCTAATCTTGCAAGGTTAGGTACAAAGTCCTAATATTGTACTCTCAATTGCTAAAAGTAGGGGGAGATTTTTAAATAATTCATAAAGTAGACGTTGCAAATGCTAAACCACTTATTTTTAAGTGAATCATAAATGTAAAATGACTAAATAAGAAATAATTAAAAAAACCTTTTCAATTTCCCCATTCTCTGCTTGCCCCGGTTACCACCCCTTACCAACCGCAACTCCATACAATGCATAGTCTAAATTTTTTTTTTTATGAAATTAATCTTTTATATTATAAACAAATATTTTGCAATTTCCCCTCCATAAAGTTTATTTCCAGAACTAAAAAGCTCGACTTTTGTCGAGAATGGCACAATTTACATGTGGTTGATCCTATGTCATTTAGTTGGTTAGCAATCAACTTTGTTGCCTCCAAGGCTCCAACTCCAAAAAGGAAGGATGCATATCGATAAGAGCTTATTCACCATACAATTTTTGCTGGACCGGGTCGATGTTGATTAAAGAACAGAGATGGTTTATTGGAGAGTGTGTATAAATTATTTGGTGGCTTTTGGGAGAGAGAACGTATTGCGTAGTGTTTTTTTCGTTTCAAAATAGTTGATCGTATAAAAAGAAATAGACTAATAATGGTACTTTTGATGATACATATTCAAATTATTCATTGTTTGATAACTAATGTTTTTAAAATGTTCCGTTTTTTTTTTAAAAAAAATGTTCCGTTTGATCATGCATGTTTAAATAAGTGACCCAACATGCCACGCCGGCCATTACGCTGTTAATTCATCCGTTAACGGTATCACGTGAGGGGTAAAATAGTCATTTCACATCAATTTTGAGGAATTTAAATTGGATAAATGGCTCTTCGGTCATGTTTCAGACCATTCTCCATTTGATCATACATGTTTCAGAATGATTTATTTGATCATACATGTTTCAAAAATTGACTCGATTGATCATACATGTTTTAAAATATACAAATACCTAAACAATTTAGGTTTATTATAAACATCAAATCTTGGTGTGATTTTGAATGGAATAGGAATGACGATTGTTGTTAAGGCTGGAGGGATCAATTAGAGGAACAAGGTCGCTACCCGGTTTAATGGTGGTGGTTGAGTAGGGTAATGATGAAGTCCTGCTTGAGTGAACGTGGTTAAGACTGGAGGGAACAATTAGAGAAACAATGTCGTAGCCCAAGTTGATGATGGTGGATGAGTGGGCGTCACCCCCATACCACTGAAACACCATTGCCAACTTAGGTAACGATATTGTTCCTCTGACTGAAATCTCCAAGCTTAAGTATCGTAGTCATTTTCACCTCATTCAAATCATACAAAGATTCAATTTTTATAATATACATAAATTGTTTAGGTACTGATATTTTTTGCAACATGAATGATCAATTGAGTCATTCACGAAACATGTATGATCAAATGGTTAATGGTCTGAAACATGTATGACCGAATGAGCCATTAGTCCAGTTTAATTTTCTCAAAATTGATGTAAAATGACTATTTTACCCCTCAGGTGTTACTATTAACGGATGAGTTAACATCGGAATGGACGGAGTGGCCTGATGGGTTGCTCTTTTAAACATGCATGATCAAACAAGACATCTGGAAACATGTGTGATCAAACGGTGAATGCGTTAAAACATGTATGATGGAACGAGTCATTAGTCCAAAATAAATTATTAATTTGGTATATCTTTACTATATATAATGCATAACGGTAAAAAAAACCACATGGCAATTCTTCCTTATTTAGTTAAGAATTTATCTCAAAAATAACTACTTATCACTCACAAAAAACTAACTAATTTCATTAACATTTTGTTAAAATGCGAATATATACACGTAGTATTTATTAACATGACACATAGTATTTTTTTAACATGTTTTATATTTTTTGAGATTTAATATCTATAGTTGTTGTGCCTTAAACGGTTGTACTATATAAAAATATAATTCGCACAGGTTGAATTGTGCATAAATAACTAGTTACATTTAGTTGTGTAGGAACATAATGTTATTTTTCGATGAAATTACCGAAATGATCTCAGATAACATGTGCAAGTTGCACTTTAGTCTTACTAAATGATCGATCTGCAAGAATGTTGCTCGAAATTGGTACAAAAGGTGCAATATAGTCTCTAAATTAATATTGATATTAAAATTAGACGTAAAGTATATGCACTTTATCACTATGTTTGAATAGAAACACCACTTTACTCATTCTATATCTTGATAGTTCAGCAGTTGAGTTATAAAGTTCTTAGGTGCTTATTGTTTTCTAACATGTTTAACATTACTCATATCTCTTTTTATATATGTATTTCCTCCTCTCTCTTTTAATTTTCGTTATAGTCATTTAGAGAGATAATTTCCGGAATAGTTCATGTAATTGTGTGTCAGGTGCATTGTGGTCCCACTAAATGGTCGGTCTGCAGATTTAGTCCCCATAATTGGTACACTTGGTGCAGTTTAGTCCCCAACCATTAAAAATTGACGAAAAACTGTATTTTTTAGCCAAAACTGAAGTTTTAGCATTAATTCAAGGTTAAAAGGCAAATTGGTTACAATGTAGCCTTGTATAACCTTTTTGGTACATTTTAGTCCTCGTAATTAATTTGTTTCTTATTTCTTTTCGATCTTTTTTTATTATTTATTTTTGGATTTATTTTCGATTTTTCAATTTTCTGTTTTTTCCGATTTTTTTCAATTCCTTTAATTTATTTCTTTTTTATTTTTTCCTAATAAAAATGGTCGATTTTTCGATTTCATACTTTTTTGACAAAAGTCTTCGGTTCTGGATAATTGTTTTGGCAAAAAATGTTTGATTTTGGTAGTTGTTTAGGTTTTTCCGATTTCTTTTGGATTTTTCGATTGTTTTCTCGATTTCGTTTGGATTTCTCTTTGGATTTTTTTCTCGAACCTTTTTTGATTTCTTTTTGAATTTTTTTCCCTAGTAAAATGGTTCGATTCTTCGGTTTCTTACTTTTTTTACAAAAATGTTCGGATTTGATAATTGTTTTGGCAAAAAATGTTTGATTTTGGTACTTGTTTAAAAAACTCAAAATCGAACATTTTTGCTGAAAAAAGTACTAAACCGAAATATAGAACCATTTTTACTAGGAAAAAAATCAAAAAAAAATCAAAAAAGAAGTGGAATCGAAAAAAAAATCCGAAAATAAATCGAGAACACAATCGAAAAGAAATCGGAAAAATGGAAATCACTACCAAAATCAAAATTTTTTGCGAACCAACTACCAAAATCAAACATTTTTTGCCAAAACAATGATCAGAACTGGACATTTTTTTCCAAAAATTACGAAACCAAAAAATCGAACCATTTTTACTAGGAAAAAATTAAAAAGAAATAAAAATAATGAAAGGAATCGAAAAAAAATCGAAAAGAAATTGAAAAAAAAAGAAAAATAAAAAAAATCCAAAAGAAATCGGGAAAAAAATTAGTTACGAGGAAAAATGAGTTCTATGGAAGATATGATGTAATTTGGAGGGAAAAAATGTTAAAAAAATTCCTAAGCACCTATCAACATCGTGTTTTAACCTTAACTTGATTAACTTCTGTTTTGGCCCAAAATTACATTTTCCCTTCGAAGGTTTTGAAGCGAGGCTAAAGAGATTACCATTATCGACGAGGTGAGTTCATATTTCAGCGAGCCTCGAATAGATAGTTGATTCCCCCTTGGAGGCCTGCAGACATCCAAGCACACTACACCATCAAATCGAGACTCATCATGGAGTTTTAACCATTAATTATACTTAAACTATATTTAACTTTTTTTTTAAAATGACATGAACTATTTTGAAAGGATAATTTAATTATAGGCTTATTTTCATTTTGGACCCTGAACTATCACGTAAGTTTCAAATTGGACCCTAATACTATCATAAGCCTCAAATTGCCCCTTATACTACGTTTTGTCTCATTTTGCCCCCTCAAATGCCAATTTTATATTGAATTTCGTTTTAAAAGAAGGGCAAATTCAGATTATCACATATATCAAACTTTTGGGGCATTTTTACAAATAACTAATGATAGTATCAGGGTCCAATTTGAAACTTACGTGATAGTTCAGGGTCCAAAATGAAAATAAGCATGGGATTTATTTTTAATTTAATAAGTTTTGTTATTAGTGAATTGTGCCAAAAAATTTAATATATGTGCTATTTCGATTTTGCCCTTATTTTAAAACAAAATTACATTATATTTGGCATTTTAGGGGGTAAAATGAGACAAACCGTAGTATAGGGTCCAATATGAGGCTTAGGATAGTATTAGGGTCCAATTTGAAATTTTCATTATAGTTCAGGGTCCAAAATGAAAATAAGCCTTAATTATATGCATACATAATGAATAAATTAGTAATTGATGATCATAGCTACGTAGACATTAATATATCAGAACATCCTCATTTTAATATTGATTGATGGGAGACATGAATAGTATCATTTGTTAGAGTTATTATTGAGCAAATTATTGAAATGGTCCCCGATAGTGTGACCGGAGAGTTTTCTTTCGGCATCAATTGAGGTAAAAAGTCAATTTTAAGTCTTATAAATTATATTTGCACCCTTATTTTAACGCCTAAACCTGAAATATTAATGAAAAACTTGACATGGGGACTAAAGTGAAATTTTTTTGCCACTTTCGGTGACTAATGTGCAACCGTGTACCTAGGGACCAAAGTACAATCTAATCTCATTATCTGAAACCATTTTAGCAATTATCTCTCTTTGATCTCAATTTGAATTAAGAAAATATCTACTAAGGCATTTGTTATGTTTGTTTCCTAATATTTACTAACCATTTTAACTAAACATGTAAATGGCAAAATCAATTATTATAAAAAATTATAATCAATTACATAAAATTTGTTACCTAATGTTTGTTTCCTATTATTGACGGTTTAGATTGATGTATTTACTATGTAGTGTATCTCTAAGATAGGAAATAAAGCAGAGTTATGATTTGTTTACTACTATTGAGGAAGCTTCTCTATATATACACACATACTAATGCTTGATCATTATCAAACAAGCACTAATAGGGTTTATAATCTCAAGTTCATCAAATAGATCCTAATCATCTCTTTGTTTAAGTGCATGAAGAAGCTAGAGATGGTTGAAACCTTCCGAAAAATATCAACCATCACTCATTCATTCACTCACCAAACATGAAACATACACATACACCATATAAATAGAGTTAGAAAAATGAGCAACAACCAAGAAAGAATAAAAGAGAGTACCTAGCTAGATATGTGAAAGTGTGAAACCCTAACAAATTCCATAGAAGTTCTTTCCAAAACGAGGATATAATATAGATGTATAAATTTAATAAATAAAAAATGAAATTAAGAGACTTGTTGTATTGTGTGTGCCCAAGAATGAAGCAATGGAAGATAGAAGAGGGTAAAACAAACTGACAGAAGAGAGTGAGCACATGCATGCATATGTATATTATGTATATCCATTTGTTGTGCGTTTGCTCACTACTCTTCTTGTCAGCTTCCCTATTTTCTATTTTCTTCCTTAGTTGCTATGCACCACAAACATAGCCCAATATTTTTTGTTTTCACACCATTTGATTTAATGTCTGTGTCTTTGAGGTTCATCTAAAGCATTGGATTCATACATATTTTTGCATTCTAAAGATTGCATTTGATGATTTTCCTTCTACTACACCATTGCATACATCATTGTTATAGTTGCAATTTTTCGTATTTTGACTTATACACATTTAAATTTAAATTGTTTTTGCAATTATGTTGTCTCCTTAGATAATTTGTGTCACAATAAAAATTATTTTATTTGGGAACGGACGGAGAATTTTAATAGCAAAAGTTGAAGTTTTATTTAGGTATTATGTTGATTTCATACATGATTGAAATTCCAGTTGTTATTATTTTATTAGTATAATATCGCAGTGGGGGAGTGTGACACCTATACCCACAGCATCACCTCTAGACTACAGGTATAGTATATTATTTTATTAGTATAATACTGTTATTAATATTAGCAGGCTACATATGTAATTGGGATTGTATATAGTAGCTAGTCGGCTTTGAATATTATTTTTAAGGTACAAAAGTATGTACTTAAAAACAGAGATTGAGGTCGGAGGT